>JABXJD010000906.1:0-47500 GCA_013375575.1 Percina caprodes
GCATTAAAAATAAAGACATATTGTCACAAACAGTGTCTGGTCCTGACTTACTGACTCTGGTTTTCTTTAGAGTGAGAAACAATTAAATAACTGTGAATAATGTTATTGCTTTTCTTAAATAACAATAAAATAAGGTTAAGATAATGATCAAATGTACAAATAGAGATATTGATGAATAGATTAAATAACATCTTATTTTAAAGGGTTGCTTTTTCTGAGTCATGAATTTTCTCTTACGGGATAAAATTACAGTTTAGTGTTTGACCACCAGGTGGAGCAATGACACAGGAAATGCTTTTAGAAATCTACAGCCGCAGGTAGCAACCAGATTTTATCGTGTCCAGCGATATCGTTTGATTTGTGTTTCACTGTAGAGATAAATGAAACTTCACTAAGGTGTCAGAGTTTAACCCTCATGTCCTCGGGTCAAATTTGACCCATTTAAGTTTTTCATCACTAAAAATAGGCCTTTGAAATAAGCTGAATGTCATCATTAGAAATATCAAATAACTTTGAAAAAAACATCAAAAAAGGACCCACTACATTGAAAAAGTGACAAAAATGTCTGAAAATGCGATAATGTTTTCATGGTAGACAGGAAGACAACACGAGGGTTAGTTAACCCATTCGGTCAACATTTGGAAAGTTTAGAAGAGCCGCGTGATTAAATCACTCCCCATAAATTATCATATGTTTGGTGGCTCTCTGATCATTAATTGTCTGCATTTACAGTGCAATTGTATTCACCCCCATAGCATTTTTGTGTTTTGTTGGCTCACAAACTGGAATTAACATGGATTGTTTGAGGATTTGCATCATTTAATTTACAGAACATGCCCACAGCTTTGAAGATGCTGTTTTTTAATTGTGAAGAAAACCACAAATAGAACAAAATAACAGAAAAGGTCAACGTGCCTATTCACCCTCTAAGGTCAATACTTTGCAGAGATCACAGCTCCAAGTTGCTTTGGATAAGTCTCTCTGAGCTTGCCACATCTTACCACTGGGATTTTTGCCAATTCCTCCTTGCAAAACTGCTCCAGCGCCTTTAAGTTGGATGGTTTGCGCTTGTGAACAGCAATCTTTAAAGCCAATGTTGCAGGTTAACCACCATTGTTATTATTGGGTACAAAAGCACTCAAGATATGTATATCATTCATAAAAGTTTCTCCAAATAGTGTTAAATGACAGTTTTGGTCATTTGTGGTATTGCGGGTTTATTAAGTCAATTCGCGATGGCGTCACAATGGGAGCGAAGTCTCAGCCGAGCACTAGAACTCTGGGACTGACTGGGAGGAAGAAGAGGAGGAAAGGCCAGCAGCTGTATAATTACCAACCTGCCAGATGTGAGAGGGCAAATGAGGAGTTGTCAAGATTTTGGGAAGTCTCCTTCATTTATTTAACCCTAACCCTTCATCTATCTCCTTCATTTAGCAACGCAGCAGTGCATACAATGACTTTACTTTTTACTATCAGTGAATAGCACCAGAGTGAGCGGCAGCGTTTTCTTTCTATCTAGTGACAGTGATCATGTCGTTAGTTCAGATAAGTTCTGGTACACTTTTCTAGATACAGTGAACCCTGGTTTTCACGGAGGTTACGTTCCAAAAAGAACCCGTGATAGGCGAAATCCATGAAGTAGTAACCTTTATTTTTACAATTATTATACGATGAAATACTCCATTATACACTGAAACCAAAGAACAAAACCTTTAACAGGCCCAAGCATTTGTTTAACAAATAAAAGTACTGTATAAACGTTTTTTTACAAATAACTACCGTACTGTAAAATAATCATTTTAATCATCAATACAAACTGAAGGCTTCAAATTGCGAGATCAGCAACTTGTTGTTTCTTCTTCTAAAGCCTGCGGTGCAGGTGTGTTTCTTCTTCTAAAGCCCGCGGTGCAGGTGTGTTTCTTCTTCTAAAGCCCGCGGTGCAGGTGTGTTTTTCTTCTAAAGCCCGCGGTGCAGGTGTGTTTCTTCTTCTAAAGCCCTTGGTGCAGGTGTGTTTTTCTTCTAAAGCGCGGTGCAGGTGTGTTTCTTCTTCTAAAGCGCGGTGCAGGTGTGTTTTCTTCTAAAGCCCAGCGGTGCAGGTGTGTTTCTTCTTCTAAAGCCCGCGGTGCAGGTGTGTTTCTTCTTCTAAGGCCCGCGGTGCAGGTGTGTTTTTCTTCTAAAGCCCGGGGTGCAGGTGTGTTCTTCTTCTAAAGCCAGCGGTGCAGGTGTGTTTCTTCTTCTAAAGCCAGCGGTGCAGGTGTGTTTCTTCTTCTAAAGCCCGCGGTGCAGGTGTGTTTCTTCTTCTAAAGCCCGCGGTGCAGGTGTGTTTCTTCTTCTAAAGCTGCGGTGCAGGTGTGTTTCTTCTAAAACCCAGCGGTGCAGGTGTGTTTCTTCTTCTAAAGCCCGCGGTGCAGGTGTGTTTCTCTTCTAAAGCCCGCGGTGCAGGTGTGTTTTTCTTCTAAAGCCCGCGGTGCAGGTGTGTTTTTCTTCTAAAGCCCGCGGTGGGTGTGTTTCTTCTTCTAAAGCCCGCGGTGCAGGTGTGTTTTTCTTCTAAAGCCCGCGGTGCAGGTGTGTTTCTTCTTCTAAAGCCCGCGGTGCAGGTGTGTTTTTCTTCTAAAGCCCGCGGTGCAGGTGTGTTTTTCTTCTAAAGCCCGCGGTGCAGGTGTGTTTCTCTTCTAAAGCCCGCGGTGCAGGTGTGTTTCTCTTCTAAAGCCCGCGGTGCAGGTGTGTTTCTCTTCTAAAGCAGCGGTGCAGGTGTGTTTCTTCTTCTAAAGCCCGCGGTGCAGGTGTGTTTCTCTTCTAAAGCCCGCGGTGCAGGTGTGTTTTTCTTCTAAAGCCGGCGGTGCAGGTGTGTTTCTTCTAAAGCCAGCGGTGCAGGTGTGTTTCTTCTTCTAAAGCCGGTGCAGGTGTGTTTTTTCTAAAGCCGGGTGCAGGTGTGTTTCTTCTAAAGCCCGCGGTGCAGGTGTGTTTCTCTTCTAAAGCCCGCGGTGCAGGTGTGTTTCTTCTTCTAAAGCCGCGGTGCAGGTGTGTTTTTCTTCTAAAGACCGCGGTGCAGGTGTGTTTCTTCTTCTAAGACCGCGGTGCAGGTGTGTTTCTTCTTCTAAAGCCCGCGGTGCAGGTGTGTTTTTCTTCTAAAGCCCAGCGGTGCAGGTGTGTTTTTCTTCTAAAGACCGCGGTGCAGGTGTGTTTTTCTTCTAAAGCCAGCGGTGCAGGTGTGTTTCTTCTTCTAAAGCCATGGTGCAGGTGTGTTTTCTTCTAAAGCCCGCGGTGCAGGTGTGTTTTTCTTCTAAAGCCCGCGGTGCAGGTGTGTTTTTCTTCTAAAGCCCGCGGTGCAGGTGTGTTTTCTTCTAAAGCCGCGGTGCAGGTGTGTTTCTTCTTCTAAAGCCCGCGGTGCAGGTGTGTTTCTTCTTCTAAAGCCCGCGGTGCAGGTGTGTTTCTTCTTCTAAAGCCCGCGGTGCAGGTGTGTTTCTTCTTCTAAAGCCCGCGGTGCAGGTGTGTTTCTTCTTCTAAAGCCCGCGGTGCAGGTGTGTTTCTCTTCTAAAGCCCATGGTGCAGGTGTGTTTTCTTCTACAGCCCGCGGTGCAGGTGTGTTTTCTTCTAAAGACCGCGGTGCAGGTGTGTTTCTTCTTCTAAAGCCCGCGGTGCAGGTGTGTTTTCTTCTACAGCCCGCGGTGCAGGTGTGTTTTCTTCTAAAGCCCGCGGTGCAGGTGTGTTTTTCTTCTAAAGCCCGCGGTGCAGGTGTGTTTCTTCTTCTAAAGCCCGGTGCAGGTGTGTTCTTCTTCTAAAGCCAGCGGTGCAGGTGTGTTTTCTTCTAAAGCCCGCGGTGCAGGTGTGTTTTTCTTCTACAGCCAGCGGTGCAGGTGTGTTTCTTCTTCTAAAGCCCGCGGTGCAGGTGTGTTTTTCTTCTAAAGCCAGCGGTGCAGGTGTGTTTTCGAGAGAAGAACATAGTTATCGGTAGTTGTTGTCGCTCTTTTTTCTTCTGGGAAAATGATTCTTATAAACCGACATGCACCATTGATTATGTTGCAGAATGCAGAACACAACGCCACGATGCAAATCCGTGAAGCAGCGAGACCGTGAAAGGTGAACCGTGATGTAGCGGCGGTTCACTGTATCTGGATGGAAGGCATCCCCCTAATGTTATTTCTAGCGTTTACCTCTTCCTCCGGTGAAAAGTGTCGCTGTTTGGCAGGTGCTTGTGCACGTGGTGGCGAAGCTGCGGTGGAGAGGTGGTGCTGTAGGGGAGTGAGTGGGTGGATAGCGGGTGGTGTAGGGGAGTGAGTGGGTGGAGGCGGGTGGTGTAGGGAGTGAGTGGGTGGAGGCGGGTGGTGTAGGGGAGTGAGTGGGTGGATAGCGGGTGGTGTAGGGAGTGAGTGGGTGGAGAGCGGGTGGTGTAGGGGTGAGTGGGTGGAGGCGGGTGGTGTAGGGGGTGAGTGGGTGGATAGCGGGTGGTGTAGGGGAGTGAGTGGGTGGATAGGCGGGTGGTGTAGGGGTGAGTGGGTGGATGGCGGGTGGTGTAGGGGAGTGAGTGGGTGGATAGCGGGTGGTGTAGGGAGTGAGTGGGTGGAGAGCGGGTGGTGTAGGGGAGTGAGTGGGTGGAGAGCGGGTGCTGTAGGGGAGTGAGTGGGTGGAGGCGGGTGCAGTCTCTCCAGGCGCGTCCCCCAGCCGCGTCCCCACAGGCCGTGTCCCTCCAGGATACGTCTCTCAGGCCGCGTCCCCCAGGCCGTGTCCCTCCAGGGCCGCGTCTCTCTAGGCAGCGTCCCCCAGGCGCGTCCCCCAGGCCGTGTCCCTCCAGGGCGCGTCTCTCCAGGCGCGTCCCCCAGGCCGCGTCCCCCAGGCCGTGTCCCTCAGGACCGTCTCTCAGGCCGCGTCCCCCAGGCCGCGTCCCCCAGGCCGTGTCCCTCCAGGGCCGCGTCTCTCAGGCCGCGTCCCCCAGGCCGTGTCCCTCCAGGGCGCGTCTCTCAGGCCGCGTCCCCAGGCCGCGCGTCCCCCAGGCCGTGTCCCTCCAGGACCGTCTCTCCAGCCGCGTCCCCAGGCTCGTCCCCAGGCCGCCATACTCGGGCTACGCTTCCTTTGCCTTTAACGTCATAAATGAAAATAATGTCCAGGATCTCCGTGAAAGAACCGATCTGCGTGTCTCCATTTCAAACATCACTGCAGGCTGATTGTGGCGACAACGCAGTCGTGGTTAGCTTACCGAAACTCTAGTGGCATCAGGATGGGGGGTTCACAGGTTCTTGGAGCACAGGAAAGCCAATTTGTTGGCACACAACTGGTCGTTCAGTCCTTTCCTGTAGAGATTTAAAAGTTTTAATGTAACGTTTTATCTTTCAGACTGGAACATATGACCACCTGCTATAAGTTTAGAGATCATTTTTGGATCATCATGTTTATTTAAAAGACAAGATGTTTCATATGTTGTTGTTTTTACCCTCATAGATCATCTCAAGGCAGTGCTCAGCTCCTTGGTAGTTGTCAGGCTGCCCCTTATCTCAGCGTTCGTAGTCGAATGTGGATCCATCAGACCACATCCACCGCCCTCCTGGAGAAAATCAGTTCAACGTCAAATCAGAAGAGATCCTTTTTCTCTGTTTCATTTAGAGTAATTTTCCTCTTTATGTTCTTTATTTCTTTCATCAAATTTCATTTCTCAATAGCTCAAAGTCGAGTGACATCACTTCCTGTGATGATTAAAGTCTCACCTTCACTGAGTCAAAGCCTCCGATCCAGGTCCGTCTGAATGCACCGCTCACTTGGTTAATGAAGGTTTTGAGGAACACATGTTCCACTCCTGAGTGGACTGAAGCCAGATGCCCACCGGCGGCCTTGCAGAAGTTCTAATGGAGACAATATATATATATATATATATATATATATATATATATATATATATATATATATATATAATAATAATATATAATATATAATATATATATATATATATATATATATATATATAGGTTAAATCTAGGGATGAGCCGGATACTCGGCTGAAACGAGTATCCGGTACGGATAAAGCACTTTTGCCGAGTACAAGTATTATACGAGTAATGCGAGTCAATATCTGTACTCGGATTGAATAAAACTCCTCATTGATTGGCTAGTCACAACGCCAGTCACAGCGCCCCACCCCTACACTATTCTGTGATAGGCCAGTCACAGCGCCCCACCCCTACACTATTCTGTGATAGGCCAGTCACAGCGCCCCACCCCTACACTATTCTGTGATAGGCCAGTCACAGCGCCCCACCCCTACACTATTCTGTGATAGGCCAGTCACAGCGCCCCACCCCTACACTATTCTGTGATAGGCCAGTCACAGCGCCCCACCCCTACACTATTCTGTGATAGGCCAGTCACAGCGCCCCACCCCTACACTATTCTGTGATAGGCCAGTCACAGCGCCCCACCCTACACTATTCTGTGATAGGCCAGTCACAGCGCCCCACCCCTACACTATTCTGTGATAGGCCAGTCACAGCGCCCCACCCTACACTATTCTGTGATAGGCCAGTCACAGCGCCCCACCCCTACACTATTCTGTGATAGGCCAGTCACAGCGCCCCACCCCTACACTATTCTGTGATAGGCCAGTCACAGCGCCCCACCCCTACACTATTCTGTGATAGGCCAGTCACAGCGCCCCACCCCTACACTATTCTGTGATAGGCCAGTCACAGCGCCCCACCCCTACACTATTCTGTGATAGGCCAGTCACAGCGCACTTCTGTTGTCCGTCCAGCAGAACTCGGAGAAGTGAGCAGCTCTCTCTCTCCCACAGTCACTTATCCGCGGGTCTTTTCCGTTAACATTTAGGGTTTCTTCAAGCTTTGTTTTTTACTTCGGTCAAACTAGTACTTAGTAACCAGTAGATTTCTGGTAAACGTGGGGTTACTTCAGACATGGTGATGGTAGCATGCGAGTTGCGTCGCGTCTCTGCCTGTCGTTTTCGAGTTTTTTTATTTATTTATCTATTTTTTTTTTTTAACTGCCTGCTGAGTGTCTGAAACTTTCTTGCTGTATTTTATAAAATAAACAAAAGACAGTTGCAGTATGAATAAATAATATTACAAATTAAGATACACACACAAACACATTTCAACCCCCCTCTTTCTCTCTCTCTCTCTCTCTCTCTCTCTCTCTCTCTGTGTATCTCTTACTCACAGACACAAAAAAAATGATCACACTGATCATAAAAAAATTAAAAGTTAAAAAAAAAGTTATATTATTGAGTATGAAAACTCTTGTTCATTACATTTTACTTCATAATTGCAACCGCATTGTTGTTTTCATTGTTGCAAAACTTGTTCTGTATATAGTTTGTTTGTTACCATGACAACACCACTGATCTCGCTGATGCTGGCATGTCAACCCATAACATTTGCATGCTTAAAATAACATACCGGTTAAAGCCCCGCCCACCCGACCCACTTCCGGGTTAAATCTTGCCCACTTCCGGGTTAGGCCCCGCCCAGTCCGAGTACAGATATGAATACAGATAATTCATGTGGTAAACAGATACAGATAATGCTGTACTCGCTCATCCCTAGTTAAAACCATTTAATAAAAACACAAACCTAATCACGAGATGACACAGATGCAATCTCAGTACATCTCATTATAATACTGAACATACCTTAAGACAATGCAGGACTTTTACTGTAACAAAGTACTACTTTTAGAGACTGAACTCCCCAAAAACTGTCCCAGAAGTAGTTTGTTCAAGCAGCAATTAGGACTCATATTTAGGTTCATAGTGGCGGCGCCATCTAGTGGCCGTAGTAGCAAAGCAGGAAGTAAATGATTCATTTTTGTCTCCTGTGATAACTACTACGACCACTAGAAATCTAAATATAGGTCAGGACAGTCTCGATAGTACTGCTGCACCTCGGCATCGATCCAACTCTTTTCCTGGATGTTGAAACTGAAACAGCGAGAGCCGAACTGAGTCCAACCAGGAGGGCAGGGACCTAAAGGAGAGAAAGTTAGACTCTTGTTACGTAGCAGTTTGTATTTCTTGGTGTGTGTGTGTGTGTGTGTGTGTGTGTGTGTCTCCTCCCTCCCTTCTCCATCTTGGTTGGTTATTGCATGTGCTCACTCAGCTCCCTGATAAAGGAGGAGGAGAGACCCTCATATTTCCTCCTCCCATCATTTCCGTGTGATGCAGTCAGTCGAGAGCAGATGTACGGGAAGTTAACGTCTCGTCGTACAGGGACAGCGAGGTGTGTGTGGTACCTGATGTTAAACGCCTGATGTACTGATATGGTAAGGTGGCCAGATTTCTCAGACATTTTCAGCTTAGATACGTAAATACCTCCAAAACAGGTCATATTTTTATCTTTGTAAAACTTAAAATGGGGACACTGCCCCAGGGGAATCACAAGACCTAGAGCTGCACTGGGGCACAAGGGGGGTCCATGGGCATGCTCCTGTAAGAAAATGTTTCAAACAAAACGAGACTAGCTCGCCCCTCCCTCCTCCTCAGCCCCTCCCTCTGTTTCCTGATTATTTGGCTGAAAGTGTATCCCACCATAATGGTTATTATATTGCCAGATTCCAGACAATCTCACTTACTTATATATATCCCACTTACAATATGAATATATATTTGTAATGGTATGCTTCCTAGTGACATTAATGCAAAAATATGAAGAAAAAAACAATTCCACCTGTGTGTGTGTGTGTGTGTGTGTGTGTGTGTGTGTGTGTGTGTGTGTGTGTGTGTGTGTGTGTGCGCATGATTAAAATTCTGAAGTGAAACTAGTTAAGGCTACAGCACAAATATTTCCATCCATAGATAAGAACAATCAAGTCTAACCTCTGAATTTCTTTGCAAAGTGCACCAGATTGATAGCCTGGCTCCGCCCTCCTACGTACTTTTGCTCAATTTTCATTTTCCTTCAGCACACCGTCTGGTTTTGCGGTATATTCTAAAACATCTCTGAGCAGCGCTGGCTCTGTCTTGAGGCTGCGTGTGGAGGGTGTGGGACTATCAGCTACGTTCGGTCAGTGTTTTCTTTCTTTCATTCCAATTTCGGGTCTGTCAGTCAAAGTGAAAACCGGGGACATTTCCGGGGACAGATCCAGCCGGGGACAGGTCACCAAAACTGTCCCCGGAAACCAGGGACTGTCCCCGGAAACCGGACGTCTGGTCACCCTATGATATGGACTCCATCCTCCCAAATGTATAAAGGACTTGCATGCTAGAGAAGGTCTTCAGTTCCTCTGCAGAGTAACTCAGGTCTTTGGTTTAATTAATTATTTAGAGAGGAAGGAGATACACACACACACACACACACACACACACATACACACACACACACACACACATACACACACACACACACATACACACACACACACACACATACACACAGAGAACAGGTAACATTATATGAACAAACAACGAGTCAGAGATACTGGACTGACCTGGGCAGGAGGTTTTAGTTTCTTCACAACACTGTGATCACAAAAGAAACACAAGCAGTCTGATTACAGGACGACTCTACTTAACTTTATTGATACATCATCTTTGATACAAACATGCAGCCCAAAGAGCTTCATAGAACAAACTTATCTAATATTTCAGCTTACAGTTTGCACTCAGCCTACATTAAAACTAGTAACGTTATTAAATCATCATCTCATAATCTTACAGGCTGGGAAACCACTGCATTACACTGCATGTACAACACATGGAGTTGTTTTTAAATTAATAGTTTCATAGTTTTTACTTACAGATGCAGCCGACAGTCCGCGGACAAACAGAGCAACGCAGCAGACAGAAAGCCTGACGCCATCTGTGGAAAGGCGTTAAAGTCAACACAACACACAACTATTTAATATCAAACTATATATTTACAGTATATAGTGTGTGTATGGTTAGACATTAAATTATATAAAATGTCTAACTATTAAATACACGAAGTGTTCTCAAAATATAAAATGTCCTTATGATGAATACAGGATTAGTTGTTAAAAACAGAGATTAAATGTGATAATAAATTGAAATATAATTACCTTTGCTGAGGTGATGATTGGCTGACAGAGAGAAGAAGAACAAGCTGATGACTGTCACTGATAGAAAATGTCCATTATTTATAGTTTATCAGGGTGTTGAGAGGGCTGCTCGGTCCTCCTCAATTTGACAGCACATAACTCTTTTCCAACAAGCACATACACATATACTGTTAATAAATACTCAGAAACACCAAAAGCGGGAAGACAGTGGGTTAATATGTGCTTTATTTGGTGAAGCCTCTCCTGGGTCATGAGAAAAGTTATTTTCAAGGTTGAGAAAGCACCTCTTAGCTTAAGCCGGGTCACGGGTGTGGTAATGACTAGTTTTGCTAGAGTCACATGCTGTTTCTCAATGTCAAGGATCCCTCATCAGCAGGTCAGAGTCCTCCTTAGCATTCAGAGAACACGTACAATGGTACAGGCTATCAAGTGCGTCATTGCGGGCTTGTGTCATTGAATTTTTTTGCCGCATTTCAAAATACTGGATGAAATGGTTGTGGAACTGTTAACTGTGCTGTTTAATTATGCTGTTGGGATGGAGAAGATAAATTAGCAGCCGTTTCCTTCCGATCTCAAGGAAGGATCCTCCAAAGCCAGGAGGAGGCGCTACGTCATCAACGTCCATTGAAGGACCGTTCCAATGTCGAGGATCCTCCAAATTCCTCAAAGCACTGAGTCTCCCTGCTGGTCTCTGTCTCCCTGCTGGTCTCTGCCTCCCTGCTGGCCTCTGTCTCCCTGGTGGTCTCTGTCTCCCTGGTGGTCTCTGTCTCCCTGCTGGTCTCTGTCTTCCTACTGGTCTCTGTCTCCCTGCTGGTCTTTGGCTTTGCCATCCTTGGTGACCACCTCCGTTAGTCCCTGTTAAAAGACAGTTAACACAACAAAAAGATGTTTACGTTATGAATGCTATAACACAACGTTATTACATGGGAAACTACTCATACAGGTTAGCCTTCGTTGAGCGTTGCTGGTGAACTTCTTGAGATTATTCTCCATAAACAGCTGGAATGGGTCCACAGCACCACGGCAGGCTTTGAACTTTGGTGGTTCCCAGTAGTGTGGCTTTTCTTTCCCAAAATCACTATCATCATGAATGATCTGATAAGAAGCTGGTATTTGTCTGTGGCCTTCTCAAACAGCTCTTGTTACAACAATCATTAATTAACCCAAGATCATTGGTTACATGAGTTCTGTTAATGAGTAATTTCCAATCGGCTGTTAACACTGAACAGCTAACAATGATAACAGCAGCAGATTTACCATCAGTATTTGTAGGACTTTTTAGATGTTATTTTATTGAAGTACACACTTCCAGCAAATTTGTCACATTAAAAGCGTACCTGTAAAGAAAGAAGTATGTACATTGTTGTTGGAATTATTTCAATGTGAAAACATCTGTGAAGGAAGTGTTGTGTATTTATTCAGTTGCCCGAAAAAGTAAAACACAGTTAATTAACGTATTTTCCGGACTATAAGTCACACTTTTTTTCATAGTTTAGCTTGTCCTGCGACTTATAGTCAGGTGCGACTTTAATATCAAAATATACATATAATTTAACATATTGTTAAATGTTAATTCATACTGAAAACATCACCGTCTGCAGATGCGAGAGGGCGCTCTAGGCTCATGACAACTATATGCTGCTTCTAAAGACAATTGAGAGAGAAAATTCCTATTTACCAGATTACAAACTGCAGGTAGTAAAACATGCAGTCAAACGGTAACGGAGCAGCAGAAAGAAAGTTTGGGGTGAGGGAGAAACTTGTGAGGGACTGGCGAAAAGGTTCCTCTTACTGCAATGAAGAAAACAAAGAAAGCTAATGGCGGGCTGAAAGCAAGATGGCCACAGCTGGAGAACATCTGTGAAGGAAGTGTTGCATTTTGATTCAGTTGCCCGAAAAAGTAAGAAACCTTTATTAAAAAAATAAATTCCACACAGCTTAGACAGTAGAAAACCTCCAGCACGCGGCGCACGACTGACCCGTGTGCTTAATTATCTGCTTCTTGTAAGGGGAAAATTACATTTAAGCAATGATTTTCATATTAATTATTCATAATAAGATCTCCAATGCCTCTCAGAGTAAATGACTTCTGTATCTGTCCTCTGTGTCTTCTCCTTGTAGGAGACAACTGGATTTGTTATGACTTGCATTTTCCTTGAAGGATAAATGACATAAAGTCTGACAGAAACAGTTGTCTAGAGCTGTGTTTATCATAGCAGGTACCAGGACCCGGGTTCCTGGACCCAGGACCTAGGTCCCAGGTCAAGACCATAGCCTATCCAAAGAGACAAGATGTCCTTTTTCAGCTAAGATAGAATGACCAGTCAAGGAACTTGATGCACGGAGGGCAGATTCAGAAAGACGTAATAGGTCCAACTGTCTGCCTGAGATCCATTAGTTATGTTTAAGATTAGACTGTTTTCCAAACCAGGTCTTCTTTCCTCTGGGGGCACAGGATATAAAGAAGTGTATTACTGATTGTATTCACACAGAACTCTGGTTACTCTGTAACTTTGTGCATTGTGAAACCTGTTCTTGTCATTTTTGATTATTCTCTGCAGAAACCAATTGAACCTTGAATCAGTTTGCAGCCGATCTTTATTCTGTTTCAACAGTCTCACTTCCAACAAATTCTTCTATCGCTGAACAAGAAACTTCCACCACATTCTGAACCAAAACAAACTGTCCAGAAAGAGCTCCATGTGTAGTGGTTCAGGGAACCAAAAGGGTTTTTTACTGGTAGGCCTACCCGTGTCTTGGCTTTTAGGAATCGGATCTAATTTGGACTGTTTCAATTCCTATCTCCATGCAGGACGTGAATGGGGATCAAATGATTTAATTGTGCGGCTCTTCTAGAGTTTGTTCACACAGGGTTGAATATTTAATCAGATTATTAGATTATATAACATCCTGGACGAGCTAAGTAAGTTGGTTGAGGAAGTCAGTACATTTCATAGTTTTAGTCTGAACTTTGGTGGTTGAGCATGCTGTTCAGACGGCGTGTTGCAGTGTTGGAAAGTCACATTCTTGCTGTTTTTTCAGTTTGTATGTTATACTTCTAATTTTTGTCATTTCTTTCATAGGAAAAGATGGCCCGCTCACTTTTGTACTGACCACCAAAATCCAGTTTCTGCCTACGCCACTGGGGTATGTAATCCTTTAATACAATAAAATAATTCTGACATGGATTATTCTCCCAGAGTATCTTTAGGCCTACTTTTGGTACTACTTTTGGAGAGTTTTTGTTCAGACCTGCATTAGGCCAATGAGCTCTGGGCTGCCTATAAACCAATGTCCAATACATTGTACATGAATATTATTCACATATATAGAATTATTTGCCCTTTTAGAGAAAACAAGAGTCAGTAAGTCAGGACCAGACACTGTTTGTGACAATATGTCTTTATTTTTAATGCTTATGATTATATAATGAAGGAAAACAGATGAATAAGAACCCAACACAGAAACTCCTCTGGTATCACAGAACGTTCTGACACATTTGGACTTTTATTTTTTCTATGTGGACATTTTGGATGAGAAGATAGTCACCACTCATGTCTGGTAGGTGGATATTGTTCCCTTTAGACAGCGCTGACAGACAATACTCAGGAAACTCAACTGGAAAAGATGTTTTATGGATTTCATTTTATGTTGTTTATAGATTAAAAGTCCAATAACTGATTGTTTCTGATGTTAAAACCCAAATGTGAACCGTTGGGTGACGTGAGAAGTGAGTGTGTGAGCGGAGAGCTGTGTCTGTCTGCAGAACCAACTGAAAGTTAATCAATGATAGAGATTAGAGATGCATCAATGATAGAGACTAGAGATGAATCAATGATAGAGATTAGAGATTCATCAATGATAGAGATTAGAGATGAGCTGTAGTGGCATCATGATGATGGGGGGGCTCACAGGTTCTTGGAGCACAGGAAAGCCAATTTTCAGCACACGGCGTCGTTCCAGTCCTTTCCTGTAGAGAGATTTAAGAGTTTTAATTAACGTTTTATCTTTCAGACTCAAACATATGAACACCTGCTATAAGTTTAGAGATCATTTTTGGATCATCATGTTTATTTAAAAGACAAGATGTTTCATATGTTGTTGTTTTTTACCATTAAACATTGAGAATATCTCAAGGCAGTGCTCAGCTCCTTGGTAGTTGTCAGGCTGCCCCACATTCCAACGTTTGTAGTTGAATGGGGATCCATCAGACCACATCCACACGCCCTCCTGGAGGAGAAAGATTAAAGTAAAATCAGAAGAGGATCCTTTTTCTGTTTCATTTAGAGTAATTTTCCTCTTTCTGTTCTTTATTTTTCAAAATTTCATTTCTCAATAGCTCAAGAGTCGAGTGACATCACTTCCTGTGATGATTAAAGTCTCACCTTCACTGAGTCAAAGCCTCCGATCCAGGTCCGTCTGTATTCACCGGTCACTTGGTTAATGAAGGATTTGAGGAACACATGTTCAATTCCTGAGTGGACTGAAGCCAGATTCCCACCGGCGGCCTTGCAGAAGGTCTAATGGATATATATATATATATATATATATATATATATATATATATAAATATAAAACCATTTAGAAAAACACAAACCTAATCACGAGATGACACAGATGCAATCTCAGTACATCTCATTATAATACTGACATACCTTAAGACAATGCAGGACTTTTACTGTAACAAAGTATTACTTTTAGAGACTGAACTCCCCAAAAACAGTCCCAGAAGTAGTTTGTTCAAGCAGCAATTAGGACTCATATTTAGGTTCATAGTGGCGGCGCCCTCTAGTGGCCGTAGTAGCAAAGCAGGAAGTAAATGATTCATTTTTATCTCCTGTGATAACTACTACGACCACTAGAAATCTAAATATAGGTCAGGACAGTCTCGATAGTACTGCTGCACCTCGGCATCGATCCAACTCTTTCCCTGGAAGTTGAAACTGAAACAGCGAGAGCCGAACTGAGTCCAACCAGGAGGGCAGGGACCTAAAGGAGAGAAAGTTAGACTCTTGTTACGTAGCAGTTTGTATTTCTTGGTGTGTGTGTGTGTGTGTGTGTGTGTGTGTGTGTGTGTGTGTGTGTGTGTGTGTGTGTGTGTGTCCTCCCTCCCTTCTCCAGCTTGGTTGGTTATTGCATGTGCTCACTCAGCTCCCTGATAAAGGAGGGAGGAGACCCTCATATTTCCTCCTCCCATCATTTCCGTGTGATGCAGTCAGTCGAGAGCAGATGTACGGGAAGTTAACGTCTCGTCGTACAGGGACAGCGAGGTGTGTGTGGTACCTGATGTTAAACGTCTGATGTACTGATATGGACTCCATCCTCCCAAATGTATAAAGGACTTGCATGCTAGAGAAGGTCTTCAGTTCCTCTGCAGAGTAACTCAGGTCTTTGGTTGAATTAATTAATTAGAGAGGAAGGAGATACAAACACACACACACACACACACACACACACACACAGAAACATAATATTATATGAACAAACAATGAGTCAGAGATAGTGGACTGACCTGGGCAGGAGGTTTTAGTTTCTTCACAACACTGTGATCACAAAAAGAAACACAAGCAGTCTGATTACAGGACTACTCTACTTAACTTTATTGATACATCATCTTTGATACAAACATGCAGCCCAAAGAGCTTCATAGAACAAACTTATCTAATATTTCATCTTACAGTTTGCACTCAGCCTTCATTAAAACTAGTAACGTTATTAAATCATCATCTCATAATCTTACAGGCTGGGAAACCACTGCATTACACTGCATGTACAACACATGGAGTTGTTTTTAAATTAATAGTTTCATAGTTTTTACTTACAGATGCAGCCGACAGTCCGACGGACAAACAGAGCAACGCAGCAGACAGAAAGCATGACGCCATCTGTGGAAAGACGTTAAAGTCAACACACTGCAGACAATGAATGACTGGATCAGTGAGCCAATTACCAAACAGTGTCCAGCTACTTATTAGTGTGTAGTAGTAGTAGTAGTAGTAGTAGTAGTAGTAGTAGTACTTTATCCTTTAGGAAAAACAAAATCTTCTGCTTCACTTATTACACATCATAGACACAGATGCAGACACACATACACACATATATACTGTAAACAGTGTATATGTGTGTATGTGTTTCTTACCTTTCTTCTTCTTTCTATACCCTGTATCTATAGCAGATAATAACACATCCATATTAGTATATAGATATATTAGTATTTAGATAAATTAGTAAATAGATATATTAGCACATAGATATATTGTATATAGATATATTAGTATATAGACATATTAGCATATAGATATATTAGTATATATATATATATATATATATATATTAGTATTTATATATATATTAGTATGATATATTAGCATATAGATATATTAGTATTTATATATATATATTAGTATATAGATATATTAGCATATAGAATATATTAGCATATAGATATATTAGTATTTATATATATATATAGTATATGAATATATTAGTATATAGACATATTAGCATATAGATATATTAGTATATATATATATATATATATTAGTATTTATATATATATTAGTATATAGATATATTAGCATATAGATATATATTAGTATATAGATATATTAGCATATAGATGTAATATTATATAATACAGATATGATTTAAAATATAGATTCATATTTAAAATGTCTAAATAAAAAATAATTTAAAGTATAATTACCTTTTCTGAGGTGATGATTGGTTGACAGAAGAGGACAGAGACGGTCACTGATAGGAAATCCGCTCTTTATATAGTTTATCACAAGGTCTGCATCCTGCAAGATCCTTCAAGTTCCTCCACCCCAGTCTGCAGACACACCCTTATCACTATAGTCAGTGTATATAAAATGACCATAAAACTCATCAAGTGGCGTGTAATCTCAAATATTGTAACCTGATAACATGTTTGGTGGAAAGGAACAAGGAAACATGAACAAGCTGCAGCCAACATACTTATACTTTACTTGGATATTTCCTTATAACTCTACTTTATACCTTTACTCCATTTCTCCACTTCTTTACATTTTTACTGTACTACATTTATAGACACTTAAAGTTACTCTTTAAATAAAAAATATTATTTGAAGCAGTGCCAATACTACTAATGCGTAAATAGCATAAATTCTATGCAAATTCATATCTGTGTAATAGTTAATATTTAATACTTTTGATACACAGATAACTGTGCAATTTCATAACTGTAATATTAGTTTCACACTGCGTATAGAAACCATATTTATTTTCTTAATATTTTATACATGTACAGTATCTGCTGAATTATGCCACTAGGCGGCACTGTTGATAAGCAGGTATAAGCTGAGACCCTGAATACAGGCAGTGAGAGAAGAAGATGGCGACTATTGAATGTCCCGTGCTTTGCTACCATGCTGTATGAATGATCTAAGACCAGTGGCTCTAACCTCCATAGCTATGAAGATATGTGAGAAAATCATGTTGAATAGTCTGAAGCCCCATGTGGATCAGTATCTTGGCCCCTGCCAATTTAATGATCAGAAAGGGAGAGGAGCAGAGGATGCTGTTGTCTATAAAGTGGACAGTGTCTATACTCTTCTGGATGCAGGGGGACGGTGTGTGAGAATTCAATATTATGATTTTAGCTCAGCGATCAATACAAGCCCACATCCTTGTAAATAAGCTTTTGATGATTATTTTTCCAGGTGTTTTTATCTCTTTCATTCTAATTTTTTAGGAAACAGGTCTCAATTTGTTAAGCTGAATTCAAAAGTTAAGTCACACAATATCATGTCAAACACAGGGTCACCTCAAGGAACTGTGTTATCACCTTTTCTATTTACCATTTACACAGCAGACTACCGTCGACAGCAGGCCAGCTGTCAGGCTGTTAAATCTGCTGAAGACAACGCGCTCATTGGGTTAATCGAAAATTATGACTATAGCTACTATCAAAATGAGATAAGCCTTTGTTGATTATTGCGATACGCATTTCAGTGGAAATCAAAGGTGTAGAAATAGAAAGAGGAGGGAACACATACATATGTGGGCATTGTTTTTAATGGCAGGCTAACATGGTCTGATCCTGTTGACTCAAAAGTCCACGGGTTTACTGCACGAGGAAGTTCCAGTGAATACGGTTGGATACGGATGTGGTGACAATGTTTTTCATGTCAGTCATACGTAGTGTTTGGAGTTACTGTGTGGGGGGGGGGGGATGCTGGGGTAACTGAGAAGGCCAGGATTGATAGAGTGACTAAAAGGGCTGAGAAAATGGTGGTTAAATACTGTGCCGCCCCGTCGTCCGCCTGCGCCCCCGCCACCCGTTGTCCCGCCTCGCCCCGCCCCCGTTGTCGCCTCGCCCCCGCCCCGTTGTCCCAGTCTCGCCCCCGCCACCCGTTGTCCCGCCTCGCCCCCGCCACCCGTTGTCCCGCGCCCGCCGCCCCGTTGTCCCCCTCTGCGCGCCGCCCCCATCGTCACCGCCTCGCCCCGCCCCCATCGTCGCCGCCCCCATCGTCGCCGCCCCGTTGTCCCAGTCTCGCCCCCGCCCCCGTAGTCCCAGCTCAAAACAACATCTTTAGTCTGAGTGAAATTGCTGCTGTGGTAATTTTGGTTTTGAGTGTCTGCTGTGTGATTGTTGTGTCACATACCTCTCCCATGGTGGTGCTCATGGACACGGTGGTCCTCGTGGACATGGTGGTCCTCGTGGACATGGTTTGATTTCCACTTAAATGTGTATCGCAATATCAACAAAGGCTTATCTCATTTTAATAGTAGCTATAGTCATAATTTTCAATTAACCCAATGAGCGCGTTGTCTTCAGCAGATTTAACAACCTGACAACTTGTGGGTAAATAGAAAAGGTGATAAAACAGTTCCCTGAGGTGACCCTGTGTTTGACATGATATTGTCTGTCTTGAGTTCAGCTTAACAAATTGAGACCCGTTACCTAAAGATTTAGAAGAGATAAAAACACCTGGAACATTAATCATCAAAGGTTATTTACAAGGATGTGGGCTTGTATTGATCGCTGAGCTAAAATCATAATATTGAATTCTCACACGTCCCCCTGCATCCAGAAGAGTATAGACACTGTCCACTTTATAGACAACAGCATCCTCTGCTCCTCTCCCTTTGATCATTAAATTGGCGGGGCCAAGATACTGATCCACATGGACACTTTTGCCGTGTTGGAAAGTCACATTCTTGCTGTTTTTTCAGTTTGTTTCAGTATACTTCTAATTTTTGTAATTTCTTTCATTGGAAAAAATGGCCCGCTCACTTTTGTACTGACCACCCAAAATCCAGTTTCTGCCTACACCACTGGGGTATGTAATCCTTTAATACAATAAAATAATTCTGACATGGATTATTCTGCACAGGGAGTATCTTAAGGCCTACTTTTGGTACTTTAAGTATGTGGTAGAGTCTTTGTTCAGACCTGCATTAGGCCAATGAGCTCTGGGCTGCCTATAAACCGATGTCCAATACGTTGTACGTGAATATTATTCACAAATATAGAATTATTTGCCCTTTTAGAGAAAACAAGAGTCAGTAAGTCAGGACCAGACACTGTTTGTGACAATATGTCTTTATTTTTAATGCTTACTGATTATATAATGAAGGAAAACAGATGAATAAGAACCCAACACACCAGAAACTCCTCTGGTATCACAGAACGTTCTAACATTTGAACTTTTATTTTTTCTATGTGGACATTTTGGATGAGAAGATGGTCACCACTCATGTCTGGTAGGTGGATATTGTTCCCTTTAGACAGCGCTGACAGACAATACTCAGGAAACTCTACTGGAAAAGATGTTTTATGGATTTCATTTTGTTATCTATAGATTAAAAGTCCAATAACTGATTGTTTCTGATGTTAAAACCCAAATGTGAACCGTTGGATGACGTGAGAAGTGAGTGTGTGAGCAGAGAGCTGTGTCTGTCTGCAGAACAAACTGAAAGTTAATCAATGATAGAGATTAGAGATGCATCAATGATAGAGATTAGAGATGCATCACTGATAGAATTAGAGATCATGATGATGGGGGTGGGAGGCCTTACAGCCTCTTGGAGCACAGGAAAGCCAATTTGTCGGCACACGGCTGGTCGTTCCAGTCCCTTCCTGTAGAGATTTAAGAGTTTTAATGTAACGTTTTATCTTTCAGACTCAAACATATGACCACCTGCTATAAGTTTTCATTCACGATGATCATTTTTGGATCATCGTGTTTATTTAAAAGACAAGATGTTTCATATGTTGTTTTACCCTCATAGTTCATGTGAAGACAGTGCTCATTTCCACCTTTGTTGTCAGGCTGCCCCCATCCCAACGTTTGTAGTTGAATAAGGATCCATCAGACCACATCCACATGCCCTCCTGGAGGAGAAAGATCAGTTCAATGTCAAATCAGAAGAGGATCCTTTTTCTGTCTCATTTAGAGTAATTTTCTTCTTTCTGTTTTTCATCAAATTTTATTTTCTCAATAGCTCAAGAGACAAGTGACATCACTTCCTGTGATGATTAAAGTCTCACCTGCACTGAGTCAAAGCCTCCGATCCAGGTCCATCTGTATTCACCGGTCACTTGGTTAATGAAGGTTTTGAGGAATACCTGTTCCTCTCCTGAGTGGACTGAAGCCAGATTCCACCGCGGCCTTGCAGTTCTAATGGAGACAATATATATATATATATATATATATATATATATATATATATATATATATATATATATATATATATATGTATATATATATTTAAACCATTTAAGAAAAAACACAAACCTAATCACGAGATGACACAGATGCAATCTCAGGACATCTCATTATAATACTGACATACCTTTGGACAATGCAGGACTTTTACTGTAACAAAGTACTACTTTTAGAGACTGAACTCCCCCAAAAACAGTCCCAGAAGTAGTTTGTTCAAGCAGCAATTAGGACTCATATTTAGGTTCATACTGGCGGCGCCCTCTAGTGGCCGTAGTAGCAAAGCAGGAAGTAAATGATTCATTTTTATCTCCTGTGATAACTACTACGACCACTAGAAATCTAAATATAGGTCAGGACAGTCTCGATAGTACAGTACACTTTTGCCGTGTTGGAAAGTCACATTCTTGCTGTTTTTTCAGTTTGTATGTTATACTTCTAATTTTTGTAATTTCTTTCATTGGAAAAAATGGCCCGCTCACTTTTGTACTGACCACGAAATCCAGTTTCTGCCCACGCCACTGGGGTATGTAATCCTTTAATACAATAAAATAATTCTGACATGGATTATTCTGCACAGGGAGTATCTTTAGGCCTACTTTTGGTACTTTGAGTATGTGGTAGAGTCTTTGTTCAGACCTGCATTAGGCCAATGAGCTCTGTGCTGCCTAAAAACCAATGTCCAATACGTTGTACGTGAATATTATTCACAAATATAGAATTATTTGCCCTTTTAGAGAAAACAAGAGTCAGTAAGTCAGGACCAGACACTGTTTGTGACAATATGTCTTTATTTTTAATGCTTACTGATTATATAATGAAGGAAAACAGATGAATAAGAACCCAACACACCAGAAACTCCTCTGGTATCACAGAACGTTCTGACAACATTTGGACTTTTATTTTTTCTATGTGGACATTTTGGATGAGAAGATGGTCACCACTCATGTCTGGTAGGTGGATGTTGTTCCCTTTAGACAGCGCTGACAGACAATACTCAGGAAACTCAACTGGAAAAGATGTTTTATGGATTTCATTTTGTTATCTATAGATTAAAAGTCCAATAACTGATTGTTTCTGATGTTAAAACCCAAATGTGAACCGTTGGATGACGTGAGAAGTGAGTGTGTGAGCGGAGAGCTGTGTCTGTCTGCAGAACCAACTGAAAGTTAATGATAGAGATTAGAGATGCATCAATGATAGAGATTAGAGATGAATCAATGATAGAGATTACAGATGCATCAATGATAGAGATTAGAGATGAATCAATGATAGAGATTAGAGATGCATCAGATTAGAGATGATGAATGAGAGATTAGAGATGAATCAATGATAGAGACTAGAGATGAGCTGTAGTGGCATCATGATGATGGGGGTTCACAGGCTCTTGGAGCACAGGAAAGCCAATTTTTGGCACACGGCCGTCGTTCCAGTCCCTTCCTGTAGAGATTTAAGAGTTTTAATGTAACGTTTTATCTTTCAGACTCAAACATATGACCACCTGCTATAAGTTTAGAGATCATTTTTGGATCATCATGTTTATTTAAAAGAAAAGATGTTTCATATGTTGTTGTTTTTACCCTCAAACATTGAGAGTATCTCAAGACAGTGCTCAGCTCCGGCGTTGTCAGGCTGCCCCTTATACCAACGTTTGTAGTTGAATGGGGATCCATCAGACCACATCCACACGCCCTCCTGGAGGAGAAAGATTAAAGTAAAATCAGAAGAGATCCTCCTTTTTCTGTTTCATTTAGAGTAATTTTCCTCTTTCTGTTCTTTATTTCTTTCATCAAATTTAATTTCTCAATAGTTCAAGAGATGAGTGACATCACTTCCTGTGATGATTAAAGTCTCACCTGCACTGAGTCAAAGCCTCCGATCCAGGTCAAATTGTATTCACCGGTCACTTGGTTAATGAAGGTTTTGAGGAACACCTGTTCCTCTTCTGAGCGGACTGAAGCCAGATTCCCACCGGCCTTGCAGAAGGTCTAATGGAGACAATATAAATATATAAATATATATATATATAAATTAAAACCATTTAGAAAAAACACAAACCTAATCACGAGATGACACAGATGCAATCTCAGTACATCTCATTATAATACTGACATACCTTAAGACAATGCAGGACTTTTACTGTAACAAAGTATTACTTTTAGAGACTGAACTCCCCCAAAAACTGTCCCAGAAGTAGTTTGCTCAAGCAGCAATTAGGACTCATATTTAGGTTCATAGTGGCGGCGCCCTCTAGTGGCCGTAGTAGCAAAGCAGGAAGTAAATGATTCATTTTTATCTCCTGTGATAACTACTACGACCACTAGAAATCTAAATATAGGTCAGGACAGTCTCGATAGTACTGCTGCACCTCGGCATCGATCCAACTCTTTCCCTGGATGTTGAAACTGAAACAGCGAGAGCCGAACTGAGTCCAACCTGGAGGGCAGGGACCTAAAGGAGAGAAAGTTAGACTCTTGTTACGTAGCAGTTTGTATTTCTTGGGGTGTGTGTGTGTGTGTGTGTGTGTGTGTGTGTGTGTGTGTGTGTGTGTGTGTGTGTGTGTGTCTCCTCCCTCCCTTCTCCATCTTGGTTGGTTATTGCATGTGCTCACTCAGCTCCCTGATAAAGGAGGGAGGAGACCCTCATATTTCCTCCTCCCATCATTTCCGTGTGATGCAGTCAGTCGAGAGCAGATGTACGGGAAGTTAACGTCTCGTCGTACAGGGACACAGCGTGTGTGTGGTACCTGATGTTAAACGTCTGATGTACTGATATGGACTCCATCCTCCCAAATGTATAAAGGACTTGCATGCTAGAGAAGGTCTTCAGTTCCTCTGCAGAGTAACTCAGGTCTTTGGTTGAATTAATTAATTAGAGAGGAAGGAGACACACACACACACACAGACACACACACACAGGAACATACACACACACACACACACAGAGAAACATAACATTATATGAACAAACAACGAGTCAGAGATAGTGGACTGACCTGGGCAGGAGGTTTTAGTTTCTTCACAACACTGTGATCACAAAAAGAAACACAAGCAGTCTGATTACAGGACGACTCTACTTAACTTTATTGATACATCATCTTTGATACAAACATGCAGCCCAAAGAGCTTCATAGAACAAACTTATCTAATATTTCAGCTTACAGTTTGCACTCAGCCTTCATTAAAACTAGTAACGTTATTAAATCATCATCTCATAATCTTACAGGCTGGGAAACCACTGCATTACACTGCATGTACAACACATGGAGTTGTTTTTAAATTAATAGTTTCATAGTTTTTACTTACATGCAGCCGACAGTCCGACGGACAAACAGAGCAACGCAGCAGACAGAAAGCCTGACGCCATCTGTGGAAAGGCGTTAAAGTCAACACACTGCAGACAATGAATGACTGGATCAGTGAGCCAATTACCAAACAGTGTCCAGCTACTTATTAGTGTGTAGTAGTAGTAGTAGTAGTAGTAGTAGTAGTAGTAGTACTTTATCCTTTAGGAAAAACAAAATCTTCTGCTTCACTTATTACACATCATAGACACAGATGCAGACACACATACACACATATATACTGTAAACAGTGTATATGTGTGTATGTGTTTCTTCCTTTCTTCTTCTTTCTATACCCTGTATCTATAGCAGATAATAACACATCCATATTAGTATATAGATATATTAGTATTTAGATAAATTAGTAAATAGATATATTAGCACATAGATATATTATTATATAGATATATTAGTATTTAGATATAATTAGTATATAGATATATTAGCATATAGATATATTATATATAGATATATTAGTATATAGACATATTAGCATATAGATATATTAGTATATATATATATATATATATAGTATTTATATATATATATTAGTATATAGATATATTAGCATATAGATATATTAGTATTTATATATATATATATATAGTATATAGAGTATATTAGCATATTGATGCCATATATATATATAATACAGATATGATTTAAAATATAGATATTCATATTTAAAATGTCTAAATAAAAAAATAATTTAAAGTATAATTACCTTTTCTGAGGTGATGATTGGTTGACAGAAGAGGACAGAGACAGTCACTGATAGAAAATCCGCTCTTTATATAGTTTATCACAAGGTCTGCATCCTGCAAGATCCCTTCAAGTTCCTCCACCCCCAGTCTGCAGACACACCCTTATCACTATAGTCAGTGTATATAAAATGACCATAAAACTCATCAAGTGGCGTGTAATCTCAAATATTGTAACCTGATAACATGTTTGGTGGAAAGGAACAAGGAAACATGAACAAGCTGCAGCCAACATACTTATACTTTACTTGGATATTTCCTTATAACTCTACTTTATACCTTTACTCCATTTCTCCACTTCTTTACATTTTTACTGTACTACATTTATAGACACTTAAAGTTACTCTTTAAATAAAAAATATTATTTGAAGCAGTGCCAATACTACTAATGCGTAAATAGCATAAATTCTATGCAAATTCATATCTGTGTAATAGTTAATATTTAATACTTTTGATACACAGATAACTGTGCAATTTCATAACTGTAATATTAGTTTCACACTGCGTATAGAAACCATATTTATTTTTCTTAATATTTTATACATGTACAGTATCTGCTGAATTATACCACTAGGCGGCACTGTTGATAAGCAGGTATAAGCTGAGACCCTGAATACAGGCAGTGAGAGAAGAAGATGGCGACTATTGAATGTCCCGTGCTTTGCTACCATGCTGTATGAATGATCTAAGACCAGTGGCTCTAACCTCCATAGCTATGAAGGTATGTGAGAAAATCATGTTGAATAGTCTGAAGCCCCATGTGGATCAGTATCTTGGCCCCTGCCAATTTAATGATCAGAAAGGGAGAGGAGCAGAGGATGCTGTTGTCTATAAAGTGGACAGTGTCTATACTCTTCTGGATGCAGGGGGACGGTGTGTGAGAATTCAATATTATGATTTTAGCTCAGCGATCAATACAAGCCCACATCCTTGTAAATAAGCTTTTGATGATTATTTTTCCAGGTGTTTTTATCTCTTTCATTCTAATTTTTTTAGGAAACAGGTCTCAATTTGTTAAGCTGAATTCAAAAGTTAAGTCACACAATATCATGTCAAACACAGGGTCACCTCAAGGAACTGTGTTATCACCTTTTCTATTTACCATTTACACAGCAGACTACCGTCGACAGCAGGCCAGCTGTCAGGCTGTTAAATCTGCTGAAGACAACGCGCTCATTGGGTTAATCGAAAATTATGACTATAGCTACTATCAAAATGAGATAAGCCTTTGTTGATTATTGCGATACGCATTTCAGTGGAAATCAAAGGTGTAGAAATAGAAAGAGGAGGGAACACATACAAGTATGTGGGCATTGTTTTTAATGGCAGGCTAACATGGTCTGATCCTGTTGACTCAAAAGTCCACGGGTTTACTGCAGAGGTTCCAGTGAATACGGTTGGATACGGATGTGGTGACAATGTTTTTCATGTCAGTCATACGTAGTGTTTGGAGTTACTGTGTGGGGGGGGGGGGATGCTGGGGTAACTGAGAAAGGCCAGGATTGATAGAGTGACTAAAAGGGCTGAGAAAATGATGGTTAAATACTGTGCCGCCCCCCGTCGTCCCCCCTGCGCCCCCGCCACCCGTTGTCCCGCCTCGCCCCGCCCCCGTTGTCCCGCCTGCGCCCGCCGCCCGTCGTCCCGCCTGCCCCCCGCCACCGTTGTCCCGCCTGCGCCCGCCCCCCGTTGTCCCGCCTGCGCCCGCGCCCCGTTGTCGCCTGCGCCCGCCGCCCCGTTGTCGCCTCGCCCCGCCGCCCCCCGTTGTCCCGCCTGCGCCCCGCCGCCCCCGTTGTCCCGCCTCGCCCCGCCGCCCCATCGTCGCCGCCCCGTCGTCCCGCCTCGCCCAGATCTGGTATTATTATTTTACCCTTCTACATCTCAGTCCTGTGGATTTATTTAGAGCTGCTGTGTTACTTTGAGCTCAAAACAACATCTTTAGTCTGAGTGAAATTGCTGCTGTGGTAATTTTGGTTTTGAGTGTCTGCTGTGTGATTGTTGTGTCACATACCTCTCCCATGGTGGTGCTCATGGACACGGTGGTCCTCGTGGACACGGTGGTCCTCGTGGACATGGTTTGATTTCCACTGAAATGTGTATCGTAATCAACAAAGGCTTATCTCATTTTAATAGTAGCTATAGTCATAATTTTCAATTAACCCATGAGCGCTGTGTCTTCAGCAGATTTAACAACCTGACAACTTGTGTAAATGGTAAAAGAAAAGGTGATAAAACAGTTCCTGAGGTGACCCTGTGTTTGACATGATATTGTCTGTCTTGAGTTCAGCTTAACAAATTGAGACCCGTTACCTAAAGATTTAGAAGAGATAAAAACACCTGGAACATTAATCATCAAAAGCTTATTTACAAGGATGTGGGCTTGTATTGATCGCTGAGCTAAAATCATAATATTGAATTCTCACACACGTCCCCCTGCATCCAGAAGAGTATAGACACTGTCCACTTTATAGACAACAGCATCCTCTGCTCCTCTCCCTTTCTGATCATTAAATTGGCCGGGGCCAAGATACTGATCCACATGGACACTTTTGCCGTGTTGGAAAGTCACATTCTTGCTGTTTTTTCAGTTTGTATGTTATACTTCTAATTTTTGTCATTTCTTTCCGGAAAAAATGGCCCGCTCACTTTTGCTGACCACGAAATCCAGTTTCTGCCTACGCCACTGGGGTAAGTATTCATTTAATACAATAACATAATTCTGACATGGATTATTCTGCACAGGGAGTATCTTTAGGCCTACTTTTGGTACTTTGAGTATGTGGTAGAGTCTTTGTTCAGACCTGCATTAGGCCAATGAGCTCTGTGCTGCCTATAAACCAATGTCCAATACGTTGTACGTGAATATTATTCACAAATATAGAATTATTTGCCCTTTTAGAGAAAACAAGAGTCAGTAAGTCAGGACCAGACACTGTTTGTGACAATATGTCTTTATTTTTAATGCTTATTGATTATATAATGAAGGAAAACAGATGAATAAGAACCCAACACACCAGAAACTCCTCTGGTATCACAGAACGTTCTAACATTTGAACTTTTATTTTTCTATGTGGACATTTTGGATGAGAAGATGGTCACCACTCATGTCTGGTAGGTGGATGTTGTTCCCTTTAGACAGCGCTGACAGACAATACTCAGGAAACTCTACTGGAAAAGATGTTTTATGGATTTTATTTTGTTGTTCATAGATTAAAAGTCAAATAACTGATTGTTTCTGATGTTAAAACCCAAATGTGAACCGTTGGATGACGTGAGAAGTGAGTGTGAGCGGAGAGCTGTGTCTGTCTGCAGAACCAACTGAAAGTTAATCAATGATAGAGATTAGAGATGCATCAATGATAGAGATTAGAGATGAATCAATGATAGAGATTAGAGATGCATCAATGATAGAGATTAGAGATGAATCAATGATAGAGATTAGAGATGCATCAATGACAGAGATTAGAGATGCATCAATGACAGAGATTAGAGATGCATCAATGATAGAGATTAGAGATGAATCAATGATAGAGATTAGAGATGCATCAATGACAGAGATTAGAGATGCATCAATGACAGAGATTAGAGATGAATCAATGACAGAGATTAGAGATGCATCAATGATAGAGATTAGAGATGAATCAATGATAGAGATTAGAGATGCATCAATGACAGAGACTAGAGATGAGCTGTAGTGGCGTCATGATGATGGGGGGTTCACAGGCTCTTGGAGCACAGGAAAGCCAATTTGTCGGCACACGGCGCGTCGTTCCAGTCCTTTCCTGTAGAGAGATTTAAGAGTTTTAATGTAACGTTTTATCTTTCAGACTGGAACATATGACCACCTGCTATAAGTTTAGAGATCATTTTTGGATCATCATGTTTATTTAAAAGAAAAGATGTTTCATATGTTGTTGTTTTTTACCCTCAAACATTGAGAATATCTCAAGACAGTGCTCACGTCCACCGGCGTTGTCAGGCTGCCCGTTATACCAACGTTTGTAGTTGAATGGGGATCCATCAGACCACATCCACACGCCCTCCTGGAGGAGAAAGATTAAAGTAAAATCAGAAGAGATCCTCCTTTTTCTGTTTCATTTAGAGTAATTTTCCTCTTTCTGTTCTTTATTTCTTTCATCAAATTTAATTTCTCAATAGTTCAAGAGATGAGTGACATCACTTCCTGTGATGATTAAAGTCTCACCTGCACTGAGTCAAAGCCTCCGATCCAGGTCACATTGTATTCACCGCTCACTTGGTTAATGAAGGTTTTGAGGAATACCTGTTCCTCTTCTGAGCGGACTGAAGCCAGATTCCCACCGGCGGCCTTGCAGAAGGTCTAATGGAGACAATATAAATATATAAATATATATATATATATATATATATATATATATATATATATATATATATATATATATATAAAACCATTAAAGAAAAAACACAAACCTAATCACGAGATGACACAGATGCAATCTCAGGACATCTCATTATAATACTGACATACCTTAAGACAATGCAGGACTTTTACTGTAACAAAGTATTACTTTTAGAGACTGAACTCCCCAAAAACTGTCCCAGAAGTAGTTTGTTCAAGCAGCAATTAGGACTCATATTTAGGTTCATTGTGGCGGCGCCCTCTAGTGGCCGTAGTAGCAAAGCAGGAAGTAAATGATTCATTTTTATCTCCTGTGATAACTACTACGACCACTAGAAATCTAAATATAGGTCAGGACAGTCTCGATAGTACTGCTGCACCTCGGCATCGATCCAACTCTTTCCCTGGATGTTGAAACTGAAACAGCGAGAGCCGAACTGAGTCCAACCAGGAGGGCAGGGACCTAAAGGAGAGAAAGTTAGACTCTTGTTACGTAGCAGTTTGTATTTCTTGGTGTGTGTGTGTGTGTGTGTGTGTGTGTGTGTGTGTGTCTCCTCCCTCCCTTCTCCAGCTTGGTTGGTTATTGCATGTGCTCACTCAGCTCCCTGATAAAGGAGGGAGGAGACCCTCATATTTCCTCCTCCCATCATTTCCGTGTGATGCAGTCAGTCGAGAGCAGATGTACGGGAAGTTAACGTCTCGTCGTACAGGGACAGCGAGGTGTGTGTGGTACCTGATGTTAAACGTCTGATGTACTGATATGGACTCCATCCTCCCAAATGTATAAAGGACTTGCATGCTAGAGAAGGTCTTCAGTTCCTCTGCAGAGTAACTCAGGTCTTTGGTTGAATTAATTAATTAGAGAGGAAGGAGATACAAACACACACACACACACACACACACACAGACATAGAGAGAAACATAACATTATATGAACAAACAACGAGTCAGAGATAGTGGACTGACCTGGGCAGGAGGTTTTAGTTTGTCCACAACACTGTGATCACAAAAAGACGTATTAAACACAAGCAGTCTGATTACAGGACGACTCTACTTAACTTTATTGATACATCATCTTTGATACAAACATGCAGCCCAAAGAGCTTCATAGAACAAACTTATCTAATATTTCAGCTTACAGTTTGCACTCAGCCTTCATTAAAACTAGTAACGTTATTAAATCATCATCTCATAATCTTACAGGCTGGGAAACCACTGCATTACACTGCATGTACAACACATGGAGTTGTTTTTAAATTAATAGTTTCATAGTTTTTACTTACAGATGCAGCCGACAGTCCGACGGACAAACAGAGCAACGCAGCAGACAGAAAGCCTGACGCCATCTGTGGAAAGACGTTAAAGTCAACACAACACACAACTATTTAATATCAAACTATATATATACAGTATATAGTGTGTGTATGGTTAGATATTAAATTATTTAAAATGTCTAACTATTAAATACACAAAGTGTTCTCAAAATATAAAATGTCCTTATGATGAATACAGGATTAGTTGTTAAAAACAAACAGAGATTAAATGTGATAATAAATTGAAATATAATTACCTTTGCTGAGGTGATGATTGGCTGACAGAGAAGAAGAAGAACAAGCTGATGACTGTCACTGATAGAAAATGTCCATTATTTATAGTTTATCAGGGTGTTGAGAGGGCTGCTCGGTCCTTCAAGTTACGCCCACACTTCCATAGTTACATAAACCTTCTTCCAGGAAGAGGTGGAACATTTGGGAATTTCCTTTTTTTACTCCAGTAAATCTCAGAGGTAAATGTACATTTTACTGCACTACATTTATGTTACACATGAAGTTACCTTTTACAAAAAAATTAACCCTGCCGTTGTCCGGCGCCTCAGAGTGTTCAGTCGGCAGATCGACCGACTCCTGCCCCCCGAGTTTTGTTTGCGGACCCCCCAACTCCTGTTCCTGTTACCTTGTTGAAGGACTGGCCCAGTGTACCGTCGCCTGACTTATAGTCAAGTGCAACTTATATATCAAAATATATATAATTTAACATGTTATTAAATATTAATTCATCCTGAAAACATCACCGTCTGTGGACCCGAGAGGGCGCTCTCAAGACCCAGGAGAGGCTGAATGCACCCCCACTTCATCAAAAAAAGCACATAATAATCCATAATCCATGTTCCTGAGTATTGTAGGAATAATTTATTAACAGTATATGTGTATGTGCTTTTTGGAAAACAGCAGTGTGCTGTCAAATTGAGGAAGCAGGTAAAAGTGCTGATCTTGATGCACAGTCATCAAAATAGTTTAGGCCTTATATGGCATACAAGTAAATTTTTAAATATTACCAGAAAGAGAAGAGGAAGTTTCTCCGGAAAGAGGATCCAACCCTGTGAGTGTGTGTGTGTGTGTGTGTGTTCAACAGTAGAATCTGCCCAGAGACAGGAGGATTACCCCCCATCAAGGAAAAAGGTAGAGGTTGAGGGATATTGGTAACGCCATGATGCCAGGCGAGGGGCACGGACTATGTTGTGTTCAATTTGAAATTGAATGTCGGAATTTCTGGGTTTCCAGTCTGAAACTATAAATGTCTACGGCATAGACTGGATAAAACAGGTCTGTGCTCGGAAATGTTTTAACTCTGAAAGATATAACATTATTTGCTCTATGAAAGACATGAAAGACAAAAACTAAGGACATTTACTTAATTGTGGGCAGCGGCGAAGGCTGAACTCCTCTGGAGGCCTGGTAGGCCGGCGAAGGAAGACCGGTCATCTGGACTGGAGCCAGACAACGGGTCATCTGGGCCAGTCTTTCAACAAGGTAACAGGAACAGGAGTTGGGGGGTCCGCAAACAAAACTCGGGGGGCAGGAGTCGGTCGATCAGCCGACTGAACACTCTGAGGCGCCGGACAACGGCAGGGTTCATTTTTTTGTAAAAGGTAACTTCATGTGTAACATAAATGTAATGCAGTAAAATGTACATTTACCTCTGAGATTTACTGGAGTAAAAGGAAATTCCCAAATGTTCCACCTCTTCCTGGAAGAAGTTTTATGTAACTATGGAAGTGTGGGCGTAACTTGAAGGACCGAGCAGCCCTCTCAACACCCTGATAAACTATAAATAATGGACATTTTCTATCAGTGACAGTCATCAGCTTGTTCTTCTTCTTCTCTGTCAGCCAATCATCACCTCAGCAAAGGTAATTATATTTCAATTTATTATCACATTTAATCTCTGTTTGTTTTTAACAACTAATTCTGTATTCATCATAAGGACATTTTATATTTTGAGAACACTTTGTGTATTTAATAGTTAGACATTTTAAATAATTTAATATCTAACCATACACACACTATATACTGTATATATATATAGTTGGATATTAAATAGTTGTGTGTTGTGTTGACTTTAACGTCTTTCCACAGATGGCGTCATGCTTTCTGTCTGCTGCGTTGCTCTGTTTGTCCGTCGGACTGTCGGCTGCATCTGTAAGTAAAAACTATGAAACTATTAATCTAAAAACAACTCCATGTGTTGTACATGCAGTGTAATGCAGTGGTTTCCCAGCCTGTAAGGGTTAGGGTTGCATGTTTGTATCAAAGATGATGTATCAATAAAGTTAAGTAGAGTCGTCCTGTAATCAGACTGCTTGTGTTTCTTTTTGTGATCACAGTGTTGTGGACAAACTAAAACCTCCTGCCCAGGTCAGTCCAGTATCTCTGACTCGTTGTTTGTTCATATAATGTTACGTTTTTCTGCGTGTGTGTGTGTGTGTGTGTGTGTGTGTATCTCCTTCCTCTCTAATTAATTAATTCAACCAAAGACCTGAGTTACTCTGCAGAGGAACTGAAGACCTTCTCTAGCATGCAAGTCCTTTATACATTTGGGAGGATGGAGTCCATATCAGTACATCAGGCGTTTAACATCAGGTACCACACACACCTCGCTGTCCCTGTACGACGAGACGTTAACTTCCCGTACATCTGCTCTCGACTGACTGCATCACACGGAAATGATGGGAGGAGGAAATATGAGGATCTCCTCCCTCCTTTATCAGGGAGCTGAGTGAGCACATGCAATAACCAACCAAGCTGGAGAAGGGAGGGAGGAGACACACACACACACACACACACACACACACACACACCAAGAAATACAAACTGCTACGTAACAAGAGTCTAACTTTCTCTCCTTTAGGTCCCTGCCCTCCTGGTTGGACTCAGTTCGGCTCTCGCTGTTTCAGTTTCAACTTCCAGGGAAAGAGTTGGATCGATGCCGAGGTGCAGCAGTACTATCGAGACTGTCCTGACCTATATTTAGATTTCTAGTGGTCGTAGTAGTTATCACAGGAGATAAAAATGAATCATTTACTTCCTGCTTTGCTACTACGGCCACTAGATGGCGCCGCCACTATGAACCTAAATATGAGTCCTAATTGCTGCTTGAACAAACTACTTCTGGGACAGTTTTTGGGGAGTTCAGTCTCTAAAAGTAATACTTTGTTACAGTAAAAGTCCTGCATTGTCTTAAGGTATGTCAGTATTATAATGAGATGTACTGAGATTGCATCTGTGTCATCTCGTGATTAGGTTTGTGTTTTTTCTTAAATGGTTTTATATATATATATATATATATATATATATATATATATATATATATATATATATATATATATATATATATATTTTGTCTCCATTAGACCTTCTGCAAGGCCGCCGGTGGGCATCTGGCTTCAGTCCACTCAGAAGAGGAACAGGTATTCCTCAAAACCTTCATTAAGCAAGTGACCGGTGAATACAGACGGACCTGGATCGGAGGCTTTGACTCAGTGAAGGTGAGACTTTAATCATCACAGGAAGTGATGTCACTCGTCTCTTGAGCTATTGAGAAATTAAATTTGTTGAAAGAAATAAATAAGAAATAAATTACTATAATTAAAACAAAAAAAGGATCCTCTTCTGATTTGATGTTGAACCGATCTTTCTCCTCCAGGAGGGCGTGTGGATGTGGTCTGATGGATCCACATTCGACTTCAAACGCTGGAATAAGGGGCAGCCTGACAACTACGAAGGAGCTGAGAACTGCCTTGAGATAATCTTTGAGGGTAAAAAACAACATATGAATCATCTTTTCTTTTAAATAAACATGATGATCCAAAAATGATCTCTAAACTTATAGCAGGTGGTCATATGTTCCAGTCTGATAGATAAAACATTACATTAAATCTCTTAAATCTCTCTACAGGAAAGGACTGGAACGACCGGCCGTGTGCAAAAATATGGCCTTTCCTGTGCTCCAAGAACATGTGAACCCCCAGCATGATCTCTCTACAGCTCATCTCTAATCTCTATCATCAATGCATCTCTAATCTCTATCATTGATGCGTCTCTAATCTCTATCATTGATGCATCTCTAATCTCTATCATTGATGCGTCTCTAATCACTATCATCAATGCATCTCTAATCTCTATCATTGATGCGTCTCTAATCTCTATCATTGATGCATCTCTAATCTCTATCATTGATGCGTCTCTAATCTCTATCATCAATGCATCTCTAATCTCTATCATTGATGCATCTCTAATCTCTATCATTGATGCATCTCTAATCTCTATCATTGATGCATCTCTAATCTCTATCATTGATTAACTTTCAGTTGGTTCTGCAGACAGACACAGCTCTCCGCTCACACACTCACTTCTCACGTCATCCAACGGTTCACATTTGGGTTTTAACATCAGAAACAATCAGTTTTTGGACTTTTAATCTATAAATAACAAAATGAAATCCATAAAACATCTTTTCCAGTTGAGTTCCTGAGTATTGTCTGTCAGCACTGTATAAAGGGAACAACATCCACCTACCAGACATGAGTGGTGACTATCTTCTCATCCAACATGTCCACATAGAAAAAATAAAAGTCCAAATGTCAGAATGTTCTGTGATACCAGAGGAGTTTCTGGTGTGTTGGGTTCTTATTCATCTGTTTTCCTTCATTATATAATCAATAAGCATTAAAAATAAAAGCCATGTTGTCACAAACAGTGTCTGGTCCTGACTTACTGACTCTGGTTTTCTTTAGAGTGAGAAATAGTTCTATAACTGAATAATGTTATTGCTTTTCTTTAATATTAACAAAACAAGGTTAAGATAATAATCAAATGTACAAATAAAGATATTGATGAATAGATTAAATAACATCTTATTTTAATGAGGGTGGAACTGCAGCCTCCAGGGTTACCTTAGGTCTCTGCTGTGGAACTGCAGCTCCTCCAGGGTTACCTTAGGTCTCTGCTGGGGAGCTCTGCAGCTCCTCCAGGGTTACTCTAGGTCTCTGCTGTGTAACTGCAGCCCCTCCAGGGTTACCTTAGGTCTCTGCTGTGGAACTGCAGCTCCTCCAGGGTTACCTTAGGTCTCTGCTGGGGAGCTCTGCAGCTCCTCCAGGGTTACTCTAGGTCTCTGCTGTGGGACTGCAGCTCCTCCAGGGTTACCTTAGGTCTCTGCTGTGGAACTGCAGCTCCTCCAGGGTTACCTTAGGTCTCTGCTGGGGAGCTCTGCAGCTCCTCCAGGGTTACCTTAGGTCTCTGCTGTGGAACTGCAGCTCCTCCAGGGTTACCCTAGGTCTCTGCTGTGGGACTGCAGCTCCTCCAGGGTTACCTTATGGCGTTTTTCCACTGCGTGGTATCTACTTGCCTTTTTTGGTTTTCCATTACGAAAAAAAGTCCCTGGGACCTGCTACCAGGTACTTTTTTTAGTACTACCTCAGTCGAGGCTCCAAGCGAGCTGAGGTGATACCAAAAGGTGACGTGAAAACCTGCAGACTGCTGATTGGTCGGAGGACCGTCACTTATGACTGCAGACTGCTGATTGGTCGGAGGACCGTCACTTATGACTGCGTTTTTAGCAAACAAGAGTGCGGAGTGTGTGTCCGGAACAACCGCGCCATTTTTAAAAAATAAAATCCAGCCAGACACCGACAGATTATCTACTCTCTGCACTATTCTCACTTTTCTATTCTCACTATTCAATATTAAGGGCTATTATTTTGCATGTCGTTTCCAATATTGCAAACTGTTACTTTAAAAAAAACAAGACAATATATCAAAGAAAAGATTTTATTTAGCTATTCAAGTAGCGCATCAAACCCTCCCGTACATCCCGGTCTTCTTCCTCTGCACCCTGTGACAGTGTCCCCCGGCTCTGCTGTCCCAGATGCATCCCAGTCATCGTCATAAGTCTCTCCGTGACTCTCATAAACATTTTTCAAAGCACAGCAGGTCAGAACCAGAGATTTCACCCGTCGGACATCGAACGCCCGTACAGACGGTCTGCGGCGCGATATTGCAAAGCGTGAAGGATCTGAAACACACACAGTACACAGCAGACATATGTTGGTGTGTAACCATGGTTGCTAAAGTTAATGTACTTTATATAGCGTAAAGTAAATACTGACTGTGACCCTGAACACATGCAGATGTTAGCTAACGTTACAGGAAACTTAACTTACCCTTTTGTGTCGGCGAACAACGGTCACGTCGACGTCTGAACTCCGTCGGAATTCCGTCGGAATTCCCAAACTCCTCTTTTTTTTTCAGCAGTGATTTTTGTTGCTTCCTTCAGCTTCTTTTGAAATATTTTTTTAACAAAACGGATGCAGAGTGCGTCGAGTTGAGGCGAGTCGAGCTGTAACCAGCAGTGGAAAAACGCCAAAGAGGTCTCTGCTGTGTAACTGCAGCTCCTCCAGGGTTACCTTATGTCTCTGCTGGGAACTCTGCAGCTCCTCCAGGGTTACCCTAGGTCTCTGCTGTGTAACTGCAGCTCCTCCAGGGTTACCTTAGGTCTCTGCTGTGTAACTGCAGCTCCTCCAGGGTTACCCTAGGTCTCTGCTGTGGAACTGCAGCTCCTCCAGGGTTACCTTAGGTCTCTGCTGTGTAACTGCAGCTCCTCCAGGGTTACCTTAGGTCTCTGCTGGGGAACTTTGCAGCTCCTCCAGGGTTACCTTAGGTCTCTGCTGGGGAACTTTGCAGCTCCTCCAGGTTTACCTTAGGTCTCTGCTGTCTGATTATCTGATTAATGCCCTCCTTGCCCCAGTCTATGAGTTTTGGTGGGCGGCCGTCTCTTGGCAGGTTTGCTTTTGTGCCATGTTCTTTCCGTTTGGTTATGAGAGATTTGATGGTGCTCCTGGGGCTCGTCAAAGATTTGGATATTTTTTCATAACCTAACCCTGACTTGTACTTCTCAACAACATTTTTCCTTACTGGTTTTGGTGAGTTCCTTGATCTTCATGGCAGTGTTTGGTTAGTGGGGCCTCTTGCTTTGGTGTTGCAGCCTCTGGGGCCTTTCAGAAAAGGTGTGTTTATATGATGAAAGATCATGTGACACTTAGATTGCACACAGGTGGACATCATTTCACTAATTATGTGACTTCATGAGGACAACAGTAGGACAACATGAGTACAACATGAGGGCAACATGAAGACAACATGAGGGCAACATGAGGACAACATGAGGACAACATGAGGGCAACATGAAGACAACAGGAGGACAACAAGAGTACAACAGTAGGACAACATAAGGGCAACATGAAGACAACAGGAGGACAACAGTAGGACAACATGAAGACAACAGGAGGACAACAAGAGGACAACAGTAGGACAACATGAGGGCAACATGAGGACAACATGAGGACAAAAGTAGGACAACATGAGGGCAACATGAAGACAACAGTAGGACAACATGAGGACAACATGAGGACAACATGAGGACAAAAGTAGGACAACATGAGGGCAACATGAAGACAACAGTAGGACAACATGAGGACAACAGTAGAACAACATGAGGGCAACATGAAGACAACAGTAGGACAACATGAGGACAACAGTAGGACAACATGAGGGCAACATGAAGACAACAGTAGGACAACATGAGGACAACATGAAGACAACAGTAGGACAACATGAGGACAACATGAGGACAACAGTAGGACAACATGAGGGCAACATGAAGACAACATGAAGACAACATGAGGGCAACATGAGGGCAACATGAAGACAACATGATGGTTACATGAGGGCAACATGAGGACAACATGAAGACAACATGAGGGTTACATGAGGGCAACATGAGGACAACAGGAGGACAACATGAAGACAACAGGAGGACAACAAGAGGACAACAGTAGGACAACATGAGGGCTATATGAAGACAACATGAGGACAACAGTAGGACAACATGAGGGCAACATGAAGACAACATTAGGACAACATGAGGACAACATTAGGGCAACATGAAGACAACAGTAGGACAACATGAGGACAACATGAGGACAACAGTAGGACAACATGAGGGCAACATGAAGACAACAGTAGGACAACATGAGGACAACAGTAGAACAACATGAGGGCAACATGAAGACAACAGTAGGACAACATGAGGACAACAGTAGGACAACATGAGGGCAACATGAAGACAACAGTAGGACAACATGAGGACAACAGTAGGACAACATGAGGGCAACATGAAGACAACAGTAGGACAACATGAGGACAACAGTAGGACAACATGAGTACAACATGAGGGCAACATGAGGGCAACATGAAGACAACATGAGGGTTACATGAGGGCAACATGAGGACAACATGAAGACAACATGAGGGCAACATGAGGACAACAGGAGGACAACAGAAGGACAACATGAGGACAACAGTAGGACAACATGAGTACAACATGAGGGCAACATGAAGACAACATGAAGACAACATGAAGACAACATGAGGGTTACATGAGGGCAACATGAGGACAACATGAAGACAACATGAGGGCAACATGAGGACAACAGGAGGACAACAGAAGGACAACATGAAGACAACAGGAGGACAACAAGAGGACAACAGTAGGACAACATGAAGACAACAGGAGGACAACATGAAGAAAACATGAGGGCTATATGAAGACAACAGTAGGACAACATGAGGACAACATTAGGGCAACATGAGGACAACATGAGGGCAACATGAGGGCAACATGAAGACAACAGTAGGACAACATGAGGACAACACGAGGACAACAGTACGACAACATGAGGGCAACATGAATACAACAGTAGGACAACATGAGGACAACATGAGGACAACATGAGGGCAACATGAAGACAACAGTAGGACAACATGAGGACAACAGTAGGACAACATGAGGACAACAGTAGGAGAACATGAGGGCAACATGAAGACAACAGTAGAACAACATGAGGACAACAGTAGGACAACATGAGGGCAACATGAGGGCAACATGAAGACAACAGTAGGACAACATGAGTACAACATGAGGGCAACATGAAGACAACATGAGTACAACATGAGGGCAACATGAAGACAACATGAGGGCAACATGAGGGCAACATGAAGACAACATGAGGGTTACATCATGGCAACATGAGGACAACATGAAGACAACATGAGGGTTACATGAGGGCAACATGAGGACAACAGTAGGACAACATGAAGACAACAGGAGGACAACATGAAGACAACATGAGGGCTATATAAAGACAACATGAGGACAACAGTAGGGCAACATGAGGGCAACATGAAGACAACAGTAGGACAACATGAGGACAACATTAGGGCAACATGAAGACAACAGTAGGACAACATGAGGACAACAGTAGGACAACATGAGGGAAACATGAAGACAACATGAGGGCAACATGAAGACAACATGAGGACAACATGAGGACAACATGAGGACAACAGTAGGACAACAGTAGGACAACATGAGGGCAATTTGAGGGCAACATGAAGACAACATGAAGACAACATGAGGACAACATGAGGACAACAGTAGGACAACATGAGGGCAACATGAAGACAACAGTTGGACAACATGAGGACAACAGTAGGACAACATGAGGGCAACATGAGGGCAACATGAAGACAACAGTAGGACAACATGAGGACAACATGAAGACAACATGAAGACAACATGAGGGCAACATGAGGGCAACATGAAGACAACATGAGGGTTACATGAGGGCAACATGAGGACAACAGTAGGACAACATGAAGACAACAGGAGGACAACATGAAGACAACATGAGGGCTATATAAAGACAACATGAGGACAACAGTAGGGCAACATGAGGGCAACATGAAGACAACAGTAGGACAACATGAGGACAACATTAGGGCAACATGAAGACAACAGTAGGACAACATGAGGACAACAGTAGGACAACATGAGGGAAACATGAAGACAACATGAGGGCAACATGAAGACAACATGAGGACAACATGAGGACAACATGAGGACAACAGTAGGACAACAGTAGGACAACATGAGGGCAATTTGAGGGCAACATGAAGACAACATGAAGACAACATGAGGGCAACATGAGGACAACATGAGGGCAACATGAAGACAACATGAGGACAACATGAGGACAACAGTAGGACAACATGAGGGCAACATGAAGACAACAGTTGGACAACATGAGGACAACATGAGGGCAACATGAGGGCAACATGAAGACAACAGTAGGACAACATGAGGACAACATGAAGACAACATGAAGACAACATGAGGGCAACATGAGGGCAACATGAAGACAACATGAGGGTTACATGAGGGCAACATGAGGACAACAGTAGGACAACATGAAGACAACAGGAGGACAACATGAAGACAACATGAGGGCAATATGAAGACAACATGAGGACAACAGTAGGACAACATGAGGGCAACATGAAGACAACAGTAGGACAACATGAGGACAACATTAGGGCAACATGAAGACAACAGTAGGACAACATGAGGACAACATGAGGGCAACATGAAGACAACATGAGGGCAACATGAAGACAACATGAGGACAACATGAGGACAACAGTAGGACAACAGTAGGACAACATGAGGGCAATATGAGGGCAACATGAAGACAACATGAAGACAACATGAGGGCAACATGAGGACAACATGAAGACAACATGAAGACAACATGAAGACAACATGAAGACAACATGAGGGCAACATGAGGACAACATGAGGACAACATGAGGGCAACATGAGGACAACATGAGGGGAACATGAGGGCAACATGAGGACAACATGAGGGCAACATGAGGACAACATGAGGACAACATGAAGACAACATGAGGACAACATGAGGGCTAAATGCGCTCAGGTACTTCTTTACACTGTGAAACAGTTCAGGTCTGATTTCACTAACTTTCTTGGAGTGTGCAAGGACAAAACCGCCTAGAGGGGTCTCAGGGAGCAGGGCTGCCGCTGGGATTTCAACCCATTAAATACCCGGGGGGCTCTTTGGAGCAAATAACTGGCATTGCAGGTGAATCCTTGATTCAATATTTATTCAGCAAAACACTCACCTTTCCCACGAAGTGCTCTGCACATTAATGCTGCAGAAGATCTTAACCCGTGTTGGCCGTCGGGTCCCGGGGACCCGTTCAGTTTTTCCATCGGCCGTTGGGTCCCGGGGACCCGTTCAGGTTTTCCATTGGCCGTCGGGTCCCGGGGACCCGTTCAGTTTTTCCATTGGCCGTTGGGTCCCGGGGACCCACACTTGTTTAATTTCATGTCACGTCTACTACCGCGGACCTGGCCCTTTGGGTCTCCAGGACCCGGGCCAGAATTCTGTAGTATTTCTCCACTGCCTCGGCCTACGGGTCTCTGAGACCCTGGAAAGATTTGCCTTCAGGTCTCTGGGACCCGGCCCAGAATGCAATTGTATTTCTCTACTACCGCGGTCTCTAGCACCCGTCCTGCATTCGACTGTATCTCTACTGGCGCGGCCTCGGCCTTCAGGTCTCTGGGACCCTGGAAAGATTTGTCTTCAGGCCTCAGGGACAGGGGCCAGTATTAGATTGTCTTTTGAAAGAAAGAAAGAAAGAAAGAAAGAAAGAAAGAAAGAAAGAAAGAAAGAAAGAAAGAAAGAAAGAAAGAAAGAAAGAAAGAAAGAAAGAAAGAAAGAAAGTATAGGACCTGAGTATGTGTGTAAATTGTTATTTCCCCTTGTGGGATTAATAAAGGATTTATTATTAATATTATTAATATTATTATTATTATTAATATTATTATTATTATTATCATTATTATCATCATCATTATTATTATTATTAGTGGAGTAGAAGTAGGAAAGAGCAGAATGAAAGAACTTAAGTTTCTTCTTAACAAAAGTCAGAAAACATCATCACAGGAACAGATTTCTCTTTAAATCTTTATTGACATTGTGAAGTGTGAGCTCTTCATTTCCTGCTTTCTTCTGATTGGTCAACGTGTCAGCAGGAAGCTGAGGTCACTACCAGGGTCGTACTCCACTGTGGGCTTTCCCCTAAAACACAAACACATCGTTAGGATTATGGTTCCTACTGACTTTAGTTACCAGTGTGTGTGTGTGTGTGTGTGTGTGTGTGTGTGTGTGTGTGTGTGTGTGTGTGTGTTCGTGTATGTGTGTGTGTGTGTGTGTGTGTGTGTGTGTCTGTGTGTGCGTGTGTGTGTCTGTGTGTCTGTGTGTGTGTGTGTGTGGGTGTGTGTGTGTCTGTGTGTGTGTGTGTGTGTGGGTGTGTGTGTGTCTGTGTGTGTGTGTGCGTGTGTCTGTGTGTGCATGTGTGTGTGTGTGTGTGTGTGTGTGTGTCTGATGTGTGTGTGTGTGTGTGTGTGTGTGTGTGTGTGTGTGTGTCTGATGTGTGAGAGTGTGTGTCTGTGTGTGTGTACCTGGTGAAGAGTCTGGCCTTGGTGGTTCCCAGTAGCGTGGCTTTGTCTCCCTCCACCAGCAGCAGGGACCCCTCCCTCAGACCCTGCAGACGCACAAAATGGCCATAAAATATCTGACAAAATGGCCGTAAAATATCTGACAAAATGGCCGTAAAATATCTGACAAAATGGCCATAAAATATCTGACAAAATGGCCGTAAAATATCTGACAAAATGGCCGTAGATTATCTGACAAAATGGCCGTAAAATATCTGACAAAATGGCCGTAGATTATCTGATAACAGCTGCTATGTGTCTGTGTCCTTCTCAACCAAACAACAACAATAAAACATTGAGAACATGGTGCTATGGCTGATTTGGTAAATCGCCGTTGTCTCCGCCTTATGTGAGTCGAGTGCAGATTTGAGTCTCATGCTCAGATTTAAACGGTTTACGACATAACTGTCATACTGAGATCCATAAAATAATAAAGTTTTCTCATTACGAACAATAACAGAAGATAAAAATCATTTCAGAAACGTTGTCGCTATCTATGGTTGTTGATGCTAACGTTAGCTCAAAACACCATTCAACTGACAGCCTTTGTTGTTATTGATGCTAACGTTAGCTCGAAACACCATTCAGCTGACAGCCTTTGTTGTGATTGATGCTAACGTTAGCTCGAAACACCATTCAGCTGACAGCCTTTGTTGTGATTGATGCTAACGTTAGCTCAAAACACCATTCTGCTGACAGCCTTTGTTGTTATTGATGCTAATGTTAGCACGAAACACCATTCAGCTGACAGCCTTTGTTGTGATTGATGCTAACGTTAGCTCGAAACACCATTCTGCTGACAGCCTTTGTTGTTGTTAATGCTAACGTTAGCTCGAAACACCATTCAGCTGACAGCCTTTGTTGTGATTGATGCTAACGTTAGCTCAAAACACCATTCTGCTGACAGCCTTTGTTGTTATTGATGCTAATGTTAGCACGAAACACCATTCAGCTGACAGCCTTTGTTGTGATTGATGCTAACGTTAGCTCGAAACACCATTCTGCTGACAGCCTTTGTTGTTGTTAATGCTAACGTTAGCTCAAAACACCATTCAGCTGACAGCCTTTGTTGTTATTGATGCTAACGTTAGCTCAAAACACCATTCAGCTGACAGCCTTTGTTGTTATTGATGCTAACGTTAGCTCTAAACACCATTCAGCTGACAGCCTTTGTTGTTATTGATGCTAACGTTAGCTCAAAACACCATTCAGCTGACAGCCTTTGTTGTTATTGATGCTAACGTTAGCTCGAAACACCATTCTGTGGACAGCCTTTGTTGTCATTGATGCTAACTGGTAGCTAAGCTAACAGTGAACCGACTTCAGTCCATTTTTACTGTGTTTTTTGTATTTTTGTGCCAATATGAGGGTTAAGACGAGGAAGTGAGAGTATGACATGACAGGTGTTGGGATTGGTCCATTACACTGACTTTATCAAGACAAACCAAGGGTAACCATGGAAACAGTTGGAGTTTGTAGTCTCACCAGGACACATGGGGTGTCAGCTTCTTCATGGTACTGAGTGATCCTCTGCTCTCGGGTCTCCTGCACAACAAGTAGAATATTACCATCAAGTAATATTAGTACATATAGTGTATATATATATAGTAGAATATTACCATCAAGTAATATTAGTACATATAGTGTATATATATATATATATATATAGTAGAATATTACCATCAAGTAATATTAGTACATATATATATGACAACAGGAGGACAACATGAGGGTTAAAAGTATGCAGAATCATCTGGTATTTCATCTTAAAGGGCCCATATTATGAAGACAAAGATCTCTTTTTCTGGGATTTGGGGTTATTGTGTGTCTCAGACGCACAAACATGGATAAAACCATCCATGGTGTTTTGAGTGAGATCCCCTTTCTAAATGTCCTCTGATCCCCTTTCTGAATGTCCTCTGATCCGCTTTCTAAATGTCCTCTGATCCGCTTTCTGAATGTCCTCTGATCCGCTTTCTAAATGTCCTCTGATCCGCTTTCTAAATGTCTTCTCATCCGGTTGCTGACATTATTTTATTATTTTAGTGAGAACTCATTAATAACTCACGTTGGGAGATCTAGTTGCTTTGGTTATTTTAATTAAATCAGAATATCGGACTTTTAAATAACCATTTGCATCGGTATAAAGATAAAGATCTTTATCTTTATAAAGATAATGATCCTTTATAAAGGATCATTATCTTTATAAAGGATCATTATCTTTATAAAGGATCATTATCTTTATAAAGGATCATTATCTTTATAAAGGATCATTATCTTTATAAAGATAATGATCCTTTATAAAGATCATTATCTTTATAAAGATAATGATCCTTTATAAAGGATCATTATCTTTATAAAGATAATGATCCTTTATAAAGATCTTTATCTTTATAAAGGATCATTATCTTTATAAAGATAATGATCCTTTATAAAGATAATGATCCTTTATAAAGATAATGATCCTTTATAAAGGATCATTATCTTTATAAAGATAATGATCCTTTATAAAGATAATGATCCTTTATAAAGGATCATTATCTTTATAAAGATAATGATCCTTTATAAAGGTCTTTATCTTTATAAAGGATCATTGCGTGTTAGATAAGGAGGCAGTAAACCCCCGTGTGTCTCAGAACCGCCTGATTGGTCGGGTCCAAAGGGTCAGGCTGAATAAAAGTACTACACAGTACTCTGTAGTACGAAACTACTACAGAGTACTCTGTAGTACCAAACTACTACACAGTACTACACAGTACTCTGTAGTACGAAACTACTACACAGTACTCTGTAGTACTAAACTACTACACAGTACTCTGTAGTACTAAACTACTACACAGTACTCTGTAGTACTAAACTACTACACAGTACTACACAGTACTCTGTAGTACCAAACTACTACACAGTACTCTGTAGTACTAAACTACTACACAGTACTCTGTAGTACCAAACTACTACACAGTACTCTGTAGTACAAAACTACTACACAGTACTCTGTAGTACCAAACTACTACACAGTACTCTGTAGTACTAAACTACTACACAGTACTACACAGTACTCTGTAGTACCAAACTACTACAACACAGAAACTATTAAAAACAGCGTAGAAAAGTCGAGTTATTAGTTTTATGAATGAAAATAAAGAAATGTTTTTATTACCCCCCCCATGCACCTGCTGCGGACCTGTCCCTGATGCCCCCCATGTGGCGGCTGCGGACCTGTCCCTGATGCCCCCATGCGCCGGCTGCTGACATGTCCCTGATGACCCCCCCCATGCACCGGCTGCTGACATGTCCCTGATGCCCCCCCCCCATGCGGCGGCTGCGGACCTGTCCCTGATGACCCACCCCATGTGGCGGCTGCTGACCTGTCCCTGATGCCCCCATGTGGCGGCTGCGGACCTGTCCCTGATGACCCCCCCCATGCGCCGGCTGCTGACATGTCCCTGATGCCCCCCCCCCATGCGGCGGCTGCGGACCTGTCCCTGATGACCCCCATGTGGCGGCTGCGGACCTGTCCCTGATGCCCCCATGCGGCGGCTGCGGACCTGTCCCTGATGCCCCCATGCGGCGGCTGCAGACCTGTCCCTGATGACCCCCCATGCGCCGGCTGCGGACCTGTCCCTGATGACCCCCATGCGCCGGCTGCGGACCTGTCCCTGATGCCCCCCCCCCATGCGGCGGCTGCGGACCTGTCCCTGATGACTCACCCCCATGTGGCGGCTGCGGAGGTCGGGGTCCAGGTAGTGCGGGTTGATGTTGAAGGGGACGAGGCCGATGGCGGAGAAGGACGGAGGGTAGACGATGGGCATGTCGTTGGTGGTGTTGATGCTGACGGTGGCCACGTTGGTGCCGGCACTGGAGCCCATGTAGGGGACGCCGTCCTGCAGGGGACATGCAGGGGACATGGAGGAGACATGGAGGAGACATGGAGGGGACATGCAGGGGACATGCAGGAGACATGGAGGGGACATGGAGGAGACATGGAGGGGACATGCAGGGGACATTGAGGAGACATGGAGGAGACATGGAGGGGACATGGAGGAGACATGGAGGGGACATGGAGGAGACATGGAGGAGACATGGAGGGGACATGCAAGGGACATGGAGGAGACATGGAGGGGACATGGAGGGGACATGCAGGGGACATGCAGGAGACATGGAGGGGACATGGAGGGGACATGCAGGGGACATGGAGGAGACATGGAGGGGACATGCAGGGGACATGGAGGAGACATGGAGGGGACATGGAGGGGACATGGAGGAGACATGGAGGGGACATGCAGGGGACATGGAGGGGACATGGAGGAGACATGGAGGGGACATGCAGGGGACATGGAGGAGACATGGAGGGGACATGCAGGGGACATGGAGGAGACATGCAGGGGACATGCAGGGGAATGTCCCTTTAAGGACTTCTTCTAACGGCTGAACACTGACTTTTGGTCAGGGACACTAAAACATGTCTGTACATAGATACAATCCTGGATGTGTGTGTGTGTGTGTGTGTGTCTCTGTGCGTGTGTGTGCGTGTGTG
>JABXJD010000906.1:55000-60000 GCA_013375575.1 Percina caprodes
GTAGAGAGACAGCAGTAGAGAGTAGTATGTAGAGAGTCAACAGTAGAGAGTAGTATGTAGAGACATCAGTAGAGAGTAGTATGTAGAGAGACAACGGTAGAGAGTAGTATGTAGAGAGTAGTATAGAGAGTAGTATGTAGAGAGACAGCAGTAGAGAGTAGTATGTAGAGAGTCAACAGTAGAGAGTAGTATGTAGAGACATCAGTAGAGAGTAGTATGTAGAGAGACAACGGTAGAGAGTAGTATGTAGAGAGTAGTATGTAGAGAGTAGTATGTAGAGAGTAGTATGTAGAGAGACAGCAGTAGAGAGTAGTATGTAGAGAGTCAACAGTAGAGAGTAGTATGTAGAGACATCAGTAGAGAGTAGTATGTAGAGAGACAACGGTAGAGAGTAGTATGTAGAGAGTAGTATGTAGAGAGTAGTATGTAGAGAGACAGCAGTAGAGTAGTATGTAGAGAGACAGCAGTAGAGAGTAGTATGTAGAGACAACAGTAGAGAGTAGTATGTAGAGAGACAGCAGTAGAGAGTAGTATGTAGAGAGTCAACAGTAGAGAGTAGTATGTAGAGACATCAGTAGAGAGTAGTATGTAGAGAGACAACGGTAGAGAGTAGTATGTAGAGAGTAGTATGTAGAGAGACAGCAGTAGAGAGTAGTATGTAGAGAGACAGCAGTAGAGAGTAGTATGTAGAGAGACAGCAGTAGAGAGTAGTATGAAGAGACATCAGTAGAGAGTAGTATGTAGAGAGACAGCAGTAGAGAGTAGTATGTAGAGAGTAGTATGTAGAGAGACAGCAGTAGAGAGTAGTATGTAGAGAGACAGCAGTAGAGAGTAGTATGGAGAGAGACAGCAGTAGAGAGTAGTATGTAGAGAGACAGCAGTAGAGAGTAGTATGTAGAGAGTAGTATGTAGAGAGTAGTATGTAGAGAGTAGTATGTAGAGAGACAGCAGTAGAGAGTAGTATGTAGAGAGTAGTATGTAGAGAGTAGTATGTAGAGAGTAGTATGTAGAGAGACAGCAGTAGAGAGTAGTATGTAGAGAGTCAACAGTAGAGAGTAGTATGTAGAGACATCAGTAGAGAGTAGTATGTAGAGAGACAACGGTAGAGAGTAGTATGTAGAGAGTAGTATGTAGAGAGTAGTATGTAGAGAGACAGCAGTAGAGAGTAGTATGTAGAGAGACAGCAGTAGAGAGTAGTATGTAGAGACAACAGTAGAGAGTAGTATGTAGAGAGACAGCAGTAGAGAGTAGTATGTAGAGAGTCAACAGTAGAGAGTAGTATGTAGAGACATCAGTAGAGAGTAGTATGTAGAGAGACAACGGTAGAGAGTAGTATGTAGAGAGTAGTATGTAGAGAGACAGCAGTAGAGAGTAGTATGTAGAGAGACAGCAGTAGAGAGTAGTATGTAGAGAGACAGCAGTAGAGAGTAGTATGAAGAGACATCAGTAGAGAGTAGTATGTAGAGAGACAGCAGTAGAGAGTAGTATGTAGAGAGTAGTATGTAGAGAGACAGCAGTAGAGAGTAGTATGTAGAGAGACAGCAGTAGAGAGTAGTATGGAGAGAGACAGCAGTAGAGAGTAGTATGTAGAGAGACAGCAGTAGAGAGTAGTATGTAGAGAGTAGTATGTAGAGAGTAGTATGTAGAGAGTAGTATGTAGAGAGACAGCAGTAGAGAGTAGTATGTAGAGAGTAGTATGTAGAGAGTAGTATGTAGAGAGTAGTATGTAGAGAGACAGCAGTAGAGAGTAGTATGTAGAGACAACAGTAGAGAGTAGTATGTAGAGACAACAGTAGAGAGTAGTATGTAGAGAGTAGTATGTAGAGACAACAGTAGAGAGTAGTATGTAGAGACAACAGTAGAGAGTAGTATGTAGAGACAACAGTAGAGAGTAGTATGTAGAGACAGCAGTAGAGAGTAGTATGTAGAGAGTCAACAGTAGAGAGTAGTATGTAGAGACAACAGTAGAGAGTAGTATGTAGAGAGTCAACAGTAGAGAGTAGTATGTAGAGACAACAGTAGAGAGTAGTATGTAGAGACAGCAGTAGAGAGTAGTATGTAGAGAGACAACAGTAGAGAGTAGTATGTAGAGACAACAGTAGAGAGTAGTATGTAGAGACAACAGTAGATAGTAGTATGTAGAGACAACAGTAGAGAGTAGTATGTAGAGAGACAACAGTAGAGAGTAGTATGTAGAGAGACAGCAGTAGAGAGTAGTATGTAGAGACAACAGTAGAGAGTAGTATGTAGAGAGTAGTATGTAGAGACAACAGTAGAGAGTAGTATGTAGAGACAACAGTAGAGAGTAGTATGTAGAGACAACAGTAGAGAGTAGTATGTAGAGACAACAGTAGAGAGTAGTATGTAGAGAGACAACAGTAGAGAGTAGTATGTAGAGACAACAGTAGAGAGTAGTATGTAGAGAGACAACAGTAGAGAGTAGTATGTAGAGAGTAGTATGTAGAGAGTAGTATGTAGAGACAACAGTAGAGAGTAGTATGTAGAGAGACAGTAAAGAGTAGTATGTAGAGAGTAGTATGTAGAGAGACAACAGTAGAGAGTAGTATGTAGAGAGTAGTATGTAGAGAGTAGTATGTAGAGAGACAACAGTAGAGAGTAGTATGTAGAGAGACAACAGTAGAGAGTAGTATGTAGAGAGTAGTATGTAGAGACAACAGTAGAGAGTAGTATGTAGAGACAACAGTAGAGAGTAGTATGTAGAGACAACAGTAGAGAGTAGTATGTAGAGAGTAGTATGTAGAGACAACAGTAGAGAGTAGTATGTAGAGAGTAGTATGTAGAGACAACAGTAGAGAGTAGTATGTAGAGAGTAGTATGTAGAGACAACAGTAGAGAGTAGTATGTAGAGAGTAGTATGTAGAGAGTAGTATGTAGAGAGTAGTATGTAGAGAGAAGCATGTAGAGAGTAGTATGTAGAGAGTAGTATGTAGAGAGTAGTATGTAGAGAGTAGTATGTAGAGAGTAGTATGTAGAGAGAAGCATGTAGAGAGTAGTATGTAGAGAGTAGTATGTAGAGAGTAGTATGTAGAGAGTAGTATGTAGAGAGAGCTCTCTGTAGACCGGTCAGGTTCTTCATCATTAAAGCTATGATGTTGTAGAAGAACAAACATAAAGTACATGATAAAAAAAAAACAACCTGGAAAGCCAAATACTTTGAATATAAAAACATTACTGCAAAAAATACGTTGCACGTCTCGGCCGGGCGTGGTAGCGTTGCCCCCGACTCATCTCCTGGTTCTTCTCCATAAACAACATGAAATCAACAGGAGACACACCCCCCACACCCACACAAACACACACACAGTATGTGGCACACAAGTCAGGTGAAGACGCTATGAAGACCGTTGCCGTGGTTGCGTCCCTCCCCTACCCTCCTACCAGTTCCTATGGCCCCTGGCCAGTGTGAATGCAAATGGCCAAACCAGTTTGGGGTGACAGTCGTTATCAGTAGTGTTAATTTCGTGAGACAAGACGAGACTAAATATGTTCACAACAAACTTTTTCCAAGACTAGACGATGACGAGACTGCACCAATGTCCAAAAACGCTGACTAAGACTACATTAACATGCGTTATTGTTGGTGAAAACAGACAAGAGCCCAGGAGCCCTGGCTCTTATCTAACATGTGTCTGTAACAAGGTGCTGTAGAGCCCAGGAGCCCTGGCTCTTATCTAACATGTGTCTGGGTAACAAGGTGCTGTAGAGTCCAGGAGCCCTGGCTCTTATCTAACATGTGTCTGGGTAACAAGGTGCTGTAGAGCCCAGGAGCCCTGGCTCTTATCTAACATGTGTCTGGGTAACAAGGTGCTGTAGAGCCCAGGAGCCCTGGCTCTTATCTAACATGTGTCTGTGTAACAAGGTGCTGTAGAGCCCAGGAGCCCTGGCTCTTATCTAACATGTGTCTGTGTAACAAGGTGCCGTAGAGTCCAGGAGCCCTGGCTCTTATCTAACAAGTGTCTGGGTAACAAGGTGCCGTAGAGTCCAGGAGCCCTGGCTCTTATCTAACAAGTGTCTGGGTAACAAGGTGCCGTAGAGTCCAGGAGCCCTGGCTCTTATCTAACAAGTGTCTGGGTAACAAGGTGCCATAGAGTCCAGGAGCCCTGGCTCTTATCTAACATGTGTCTGGGTAACAAGGTGCCATAGAGCCCAGGAGCCCTGGCTCTTATCTAACATGTGTCTGGGTAACAAGGTGCTGTAGAGCCCAGGAGCCCTGGCTCTTATCTAACATGTGTCTGGGTAACAAGGTGCTGTAGAGCCCAGGAGCCCTGGCTCTTATCTAACATGGGTCTGGGTAACAAGGTGCTGTAGAGCCCAGGAGCCCTGGCTCTTATCTAACATGTGTCTGTAACAAGGTGCTGTAGAGTCCAGGAGCCCTGGCTCTTATCTAACATGTGTCTGGGTAACAAGGTGCTGTAGAGCCCAGGAGCCCTGGCTCTTATCTAACATGTGTCTGGGTAACAAGGTGCTGTAGAGCCCAGGAGCCCTGGCTCTTATCTAACATGTGTCTGTGTAACAAGGTGCTGTAGAGCCCAGGAGCCCTGGCTCTTATCTAACATGTGTCTGTGTAACAAGGTGCTGTAGAGCCCAGGAGCCCTGGCTCTTATCTAACATGTGTCTGTGTAACAAGGTGCTGTAGAGCCCAGGAGCCCTGGCTCTTATCTAACATGTGTCTGTGTAACAAGGTGCTGTAGAGCCCAGGAGCCCTGGCTCTTATCTAACATGGGTCTGGGTAACAAGGTGCTGTAGAGTCCAGGATAACGTGATTATGTTATTATATAAGTATTATATTACAATATAAACAGCATCTGAACTAGAGAATGATCCTGGAAATGTACTCCTGTTGATCCAGACTACACAGAACCGATATTAATAGATTAAGAGAGACTCTGGGTCGGTTCATTGGAATTGTTTTTATTATTATTATTTTATTATTATTATTATTATTATTATTATTATTATTATTATATTTATTTTATTTT
>JABXJD010000906.1:65000-70000 GCA_013375575.1 Percina caprodes
ACCAGTCACTGGACACCAGACACCAGTCACGAACACCAGCCACCCAACACCAGCCACCCAACACCAGCCACCCAACACCAGTCACCAGACACCAGCCACAAACACCAGCCACCCAACACCAGTCACTGGACACCAGACACCAGCCACCAGACACCAGTCACGAACACCAGCCACCCAACACCAGCCACCCAACACCAGCCACCCAACACCAGTCACGAACACCAGCCACCCAACACCAGCCACCCAACACCAGTCACGAACACCAGCCACCCAACACCAGCCACCCAACACCAGTCACTGGACACCAGACACCAGTCACCAGACACCAGCCACAAACACCAGCCACCCAACACCAGTCACCAGACACCAGCCACAAACACCAGCCACCCAACACCAGTCACCAGACACCAGCCACAAACACCAAAATTGTTCAAAATATTGTTCAAAAAAGTGACTAAAAGTTTTTTCTCTCAAAAATATTGTCATAAAAACAACAAAAATTGACAAAAATTCCAAAATAGTGAAATAAAACTAAAAAATATTCGACTTTTTCAACTTATTTTTCAAAAATAATGTTGAAAAATAGACAAAAAAGCAGAAAAATATGTTAAAAAAAGTGACAACAATTTCAAAATAGTGACAGAATTGTTAAAAAAGTGAGAAATAAAGGTTAAGAATATAGTTCTGACAGATCTGAGGTGAAGGATCTCTGAGTGGATGACTGTTAATAACTAAGATGGCGGCTCGTCTTCTCTCTCAGGAGGAAGAACAACGACACGATGACGGTGCACACCATGTGTCATAACCCCGCCCTGCCACTGGAGGGCGTGGACCCCCGCCTGCTGCTCAACTTCACCTCCAGGGAGTGTCACATGGTCCCCCAGCCGGCCGAGGGCGGGGCCATGATGGTCTGCGGTTGCCGTGGGGAACACGAGTGCAACGACAAACTCATCTTCGACAAGGGAGCTCACGGTGAGTTAGAGATGGAGGGATGGAGGGATGGAGGTATGGATGGAGGGATGGATGGATGGATGGATGGATGGGTGGGTGGAGGGATGGGTGGATGGATGGATGGATGGAAGGATGGGTGGGTGGAGGGATGGGTGGATGGATGGATGGATGAGGGATGGATGGATGGAGGGATGGAGGGATGGATGGATGGATAGGTGGATGGGTGATGGATGGATGCAGGGATGGATGGATGGATGGATGGGTGGGTGGAGGGATGGGTGGATGGATGGATGGATGAGGGATGGATGGATGGAGGGATGGATGGATGGATAGGTGGATGGGTGATGGATGGATGCAGGGATGGATGGATGGATGGATGGAGGGATGGATGGATGGATGGATGATGGATGGATGGATGGATGGATGATGGATGGAGGGATGGGTGGATGGAGGGATGGATGGATGGATGGATGGATGAATGGATGGATGGGTGATGGATGGATGGATGATGGATGGATGGGTGATGGATGGATGGATGGAGGGATGGATGGATGGATAGGTGGATGGGTGATGGATGGATGCAGGGATGGATGGATGGATGGAGGGATGGATGGATGGATGGATGATGGATGGATGGATGGATGGATGGATGGATGGGTGATGGATGGATGGATGGAGGGATGGATGGATGGATAGGTGGATGGGTGATGGATGGATGCAGGGATGGATGGATGGATGGATGGAGGGATGGATGGATGGATGGATGATGGATGGATGGATGGATGGATGATGGATGGAGGGATGGGTGGATGGAGGGATGGATGGATGGATGGATGGATGAATGGATGGATGGGTGATGGATGGATGGGTGATGGATGGATGGATGGAGGGATGGATGGATGGATAGGTGGATGGGTGATGGATGGATGCAGGGATGGATGGATGGATGGATGGAGGGATGGATGGATGGATGGATGATGGATGGATGGATGGATGATGGATGGAGGGATGGGTGGATGGAGGGATGGATGGATGGATGGATGGATGGATGAATGGATGGATGGGTGATGGATGGATGGATGATGGATGGATGGGTGATGGATGGATGGATGGAGGGATGGATGGATAGGTGGATGGGTGATGGATGGATGGAGGGATGAATGGATGGGTGGATGGATGGGTGGATGGATGGATGGATGGGTGGATGGATGGGTGGCTGGATGGATGGATGGATGAGGGATGATGGATGAGGGATGATGGATGGATGATGGATGGATGGATAGGTGGATGGGTGATGGATGGATGAGGGATGGATGGATGGATGAGTAGGTGGGTGGATGGATGGATGATGGATGGATGGATGGATGGATGGATGAGGGATGATGGATGGAGGGATGGATGGATGAGGGATGATGGATGGAGGGATGGATGGATGAGGGATGAGTAGGTGGGTGGATGGATGGATGATGGATGGATGGATGAGGGATGATGGATGATGGATGGATGGATGGATGAGGGATGATGGATGGAGGGATGGATGGGTGGATGGATGGGTGGATGGATGGAGGGATGGATGGATGATGGATGGATTTGAGGGATGGATGGAGGGATGGAGGGATGGATGGATGGATGATGGATGGATGGATGGATGGATGGAGGGATGGATGGATGATGGAGGGATGGAGGGATGGAGGGATGGGTGATGGATGGATTTGAGGGATGGATGGAGGGATGGAGGGATGGATGGATGGATGATGGATGGATGGATGGATGATGGATGGATGGAGGGATGGATGGATGGATGGATGGAGGGATGGATGGAGGGATGGAGGGATGGAGGGATGGATGATGGATGGATGGAGGGATGGAGGGATGGAGGGATGGGTGATGGATGGAAGGATGGATGGAGAGAAATTATAGAATAGATCAATAAATCTATCTACCCTGCAGGGTTCTCCAAGCTGCAGAGTAAAGACCTGATCCCGGTGGTGGTGGTGAGTTTGGTGCCTCCTGTCCTGGTTGCCATAGTCGCCACCGCCGCCTTCTACTTCTACCGGACGCACCGCCCGGACAAACCGGGCCCTCCTGCCCGCCCCGCCTGGCCCACCAAGCGCACCCCAGAGCTGTACCGGGCCTTCGACCTGCCGTGTGGCGGCCTGGGGGCTCGGGGGGAGGGCGGGGGTGGAGGCCAGACGGGGGAGCCCCACCCCAAGGTGTCATCGCCCAACGCCGACATGCCGGACCGGCAGGGGACGCCGGCGGACCTGCTGCCCATAAAGCTGGAGGTCCTGGTGGGGAAGGGTCGCTTCGCTGAAGTGTGGAGGGCGCGCCTGCTGCAGGGCGTGACGGGTGGAGTCAACAGCTACGAAACCGTGGCGGTGAAGGTGTTCCCGGCTGTGGAGTACGCCTCGTGGCGAAACGAGTGCTCCATCTACTCCGACGCCAAGCTGGAGCATGACAACGTGGTTCGATTCCTCGCGGCGGAGGAGAGGGGTCCGCGGGGCCCCCCCCTCAGGAAGTACTGGCTGGTGTTGGCCTATCACAGCCTGGGGAACCTGCAGGACTTCCTCACGGAAAACATACTCAGCTGGGAGGAGCTTGTTGCCATGGCAGCGAGCATCGCCAGAGGGGTAGCTCATCTCCATAGCGACACAACGCCCAGTGGTATACCGAAGGTAAATCAGGCTCTGGAAACAAAGATGGAGGGAATCACTTTTAAATAAAAAGCAATTATTTTCTCAGAAAAATTCTATTATTTTCAAAAAAAATCACTTTTTTTTCTAAAAAATTAAAAGAAATTCTAAAATAAAATTCAATTATTTTCTCTGAAAAAATCTTATTTTCTAAAATAAAATTAATTATTTTTTTCTATTATTTTTTTCTTATTTTCTTTAAAAAAATCTTTCATTTTCGAATAAATTAAATATCTTTCTCAGAAAAATTCAATTATTTTCAAAAAAAATCTTTTATTTTTTTCAAAAAAAATCTTTTATTTTTTTCAAAAAAAATCTTTTATTTTCAAAAAAATCTTTTATTTTTTAAAAAAATCTTTTATTTTTTCAAAAAATCTTTATTTTTTCAAAAAAATCTTTTATTTTTTTCAAAAAAAAATCTTTTATTTTTTTCAAAAAAATCTTTTATTTTTTTCAAAAAAAAATCTTTTATTTTTCCAAAAGATTCAATTATTTTCTAAAATAAATTCAATTATTTTCTAAAATAAATTCAATTATTTTCTAAAATAAAATCAATTATTTTCTAAAATAAATTCTATTATTTTCTAAAATAAAATCAATTATTTTCTAAAATAAATTCAATTATTTTCTAAAATAAATTCAATTATTTTCTAAAATAAATTCAATTATTTTCTAAAATAAATTCAATTATTTTCTAAAATAAATTCAATTATTTTCTAAAATAAATTCAATTATTTTCTAAAATAAATTCAATTATTTTCTAAAATAAATTCAAGTACTTTCTCCCGAACCCCGCCCAAAGCTGACATCACACGAGTTCACCCGATTGATCATAAAACCAACCCGGCTGTGTTGTGGGTGCAGGTGCCGGTGGCCCACCGGGACCTGAAGAGCAGCAACATCGTGGTGAAGACCAGGACGGACTGCGCCCTCTGTGACTTTGGTCTGGCGCTGCGACTCGACCTCTCGCTCACCGTCGACGACTACGCCAACAGTGGACAGGTGAGGGTCAAAAAGTAGTCCAGACGCTGCTAACCGCCAACGACACGGTCGCATCAGCTGATCTGCATCATCAGCTGATCTGCATCATCAGCTGGTCTGCATCAGCTGATCTGCGTCAGCTGGTCTGCATCAGCTGATGACGCAGACCAGCTGATGATGCAGATCAGCTGATCTGCATCAGCTGATCCACCCTTCGCTGCTAAATGGATGCTTAAAGCTGCTTTAGTTTGCTCTAACTAGTGTGTGTGTGTGTATCTGTGTGTATGTGTGTCTGTGTGTGCATCTCTGTGTGTATCTTTGTGTATTTGTATGTGTGTGTGTATCTGTGCGTGTGTGTGTATCTCTGTGTGTGTG
>JABXJD010000906.1:72500-80000 GCA_013375575.1 Percina caprodes
TCTTTTATATAGACCTTAGTGGTCCCTAATACTGTATCTGAAGTCTCTTTATATAGACCTTAGTGGTCCCTAATACTGTATCTGAAGTCTCTTTATATAGACCTTAGTGGTCCCCTAATACTGTATCTGAAGTCTCTTTATATAGACCTTAGTGGTCCCTAATACTGGATCTGAAGTCTCTTTTAGACCCTGTGTCTTCTGTCTCCAGGGGATGAGCGTCTTCTGCTCCACCGTCACCGAGTGCTGGGACCACGACCCCGAGGCCCGACTCACGGCGCACTGCGTGGTGGAGCGCTACAACGTCCTGCAACAGGAAGCTGACGGAGACGACCATGGGGACGACCATGGGGACGACCATGGGGACGACCACGGGGACGACCACGGGGACACCCGCGGAGAGGACCACAGAGCGGGACAAAAGGACTCAGAGACGCCAAACAATGCGGCTCCCTCGCCCTCCTCCTCCTCCTCCCTTCCCTCCCTCCACACCCCCCAGCCGGACTCAGAGACCGGCGGGGCCGAGGTGTCCCACGGTTCCCTGGTTTACTCTGTGGTTTGATGACGTGTGTCACTGACCAATGAGACGAGAGTGCAGATCTGAGTCACTTTGCAACACGTAGCCTCCGAGATGCTAACGAGAGACTTCTGTAACGTCTGAGCAGGGGGAATGAGAGGGGGAAACACCTGAGCAGGGGGAATGAGAGGGTGGGAACGCCTGAGCAGGGGAATGAGAGGGGGGGACGCCAGAGCAGGGGAATGAGAGGGGAAACGCCAGAGCAGGGGGAATGAGAGGGGGGGACGCCAGAGGGGGAATGAGAGGGGGAAACACAAGAGCAGGGGGAATGAGAAGGGGAAACACAAGAGCAGGGGGAATGAGATGGGGAAACACAAGAGCAGGGGGAATGAGATGGGGAAACACAAGAGCAGGGGGAATGAGAGGGGGGACGCCAGTGCAGGGGGAATGAGAGGGGGGGACGCCAGTGCAGGGGGAATGAGAGGGGGGAATGACATCATTCATATCTGCTGGCGGACATGATGTTTGTAGTTGTTGGAGCAGGTCTCCAGATGATGTTTTATTATTAATGTCTACGTGTTAACTATAACCAACGTGTATGAGTACAGATACACCGATGTGATTGGTGCAGCTCTCCTCTGGCCCCGCCCACATCAGATACACCGATGTGATTGGTGCAGCTTGCCTCTGGTCCCGCCTACGTCAGATACAGCGATGTGATTGGTGCAGCTCGCCTCTGGTCCCGCCTACATCAGATACAGCGATGTGATTGGTGCAGCTCGCCTCTTGTCCCGCCTACGTCAGATACAGCGATGTGATTGGTGCAGCTCGCCTCTGGTCCCGCCTACATCCAATACACCGATGTGATTGGTGCAGCTTGACTCTGGTCCCGCCTACATCAGATACAGCGATGTGATTGGTGCAGCTCGCCTCTGGCCCCACCTACATCAGATACAGCGATGTGATTGGTTATTGACTCTGTATTTGTGTTTTATATTAAAAGCATTGTCATTTTGTGTATAAATGTTGGACATTTATAAAAACACTTGTTTTTACTCGTTTTACTGTAACGTACACAAGTATAGATAGATAGATAGCCCTGAGTATTGTGGTATTTATACCCTTAAGTCCTGAGTATTGTGGTATTTATACCCTTAAGTCCTGAGTATTGTAGTATTTATACCCTTAAGTCCTGAGTATTGTAGTATTTATACCCTTAAGTCCTGAGTATTGTGGTATTTATACCCTTAAGTCCTGAGTATTGTAGTATTTATACCCTTAAGTCCTGAGTATTGTAGTATTTATACCCTTAAGTCCTGAGTATTGTAGTATTTATACCCTTAAGTCCTGAGTATTGTGGTATTTATACCCTTAAGTCCTGAGTATTGTAGTATTTATACCCTTAAGTCCTGAGTATGGTAGTATTTATACCCTTAAGTCCTGAGTATTGTAGTATTTATACCCTTAAGTCCTGAGTATTGTGGTATTTATACCCTTAAGTCCTGAGTATTGTAGTATTTATACCCTTAAGTCCTGAGTATTGTAGTATTTATACCCTTAAGTCCTGAGTATTGTGGTATTTATACCCTTAAGTCCTGAGTATTGTAGTATTTATACCCTTAAGTCCTGAGTATTGTAGTATTTATACCCTTAAGTCCTGAGTATTGTAGTATTTATACCCTTAAGTCCTGAGTATTGTGGTATTTATACCCTTAAGTCCTGAGTATTGTAGTATTTATACCCTTAAGTCCTGAGTATGGTAGTATTTATACCCTTAAGTCCTGAGTATTGTAGTATTTATACCCTTAAGTCCTGAGTATTGTAGTATTTATACCCTTAAGTCCTGAGTATTGTAGTATTTATACCCTTAAGTCCTGAGTATGGTAGTATTTATACCCTTAAGTCCTGAGTATTGTAGTATTTATACCCTTAAGTCCTGAGTATTGTAGTATTTATACCCTTAAGTCCTGAGTATTGTAGTATTTATACCCTTAAGTCCTGAGTATTGTAGTATTTATACCCTTAAGTCCTGAGTATTGTAGTATTTATACCCTTAAGTCCTGAGTATTGTAGTATTTATACCCTTAAGTCCTGAGTATTGTAGTATTTATACCCTTAAGTCCTGAGTATTGTAGTATTTATACCCTTAAGTCCTGAGTATTGTAGTATTTATACCCTTAAGTCCTGAGTATTGTAGTATTTATACCCTTAAGTCCTGAGTATTGTGGTATTTATACCCTTAAGTCCTGAGTATGGTAGTATTTATACCCTTAAGTCCTGAGTATTGTAGTATTTATACCCTTAAGTCCTGAGTATTGTAGTATTTATACCCTTAAGTCCTGAGTATTGTAGTATTTATAGCACTGGAGACTAGTCCATTCACCTGGCCTCTCAGAGAGGTTTCCGTGGCAACCGGACACCTCTGTCTAACACAGAAAGGGACACTTCATCACAAACTGTCAAGGTTTGTGTGAGTGTGTGTGTGTCTAGGTGTGTGTATACGTGAGTGTGTGTGTCTGTACGTGAGTGTGTGAGTGCGTGTGTGTGTGTATACGTGTGTGTGTGTGTGCGTGCGTGTGTGTGTGCGTGTGTATGTGTGTGTATGTGTGTGTATGTCTGTACATGAGTGTGTGAGTGCGTGTGTGTGTGTATGTGTATACGTGTGTGTGTGTGTGTGTGTGTGTGTGAGTGTGTGTGTGTGTGTGTGTGTGTGTGTGTGTGTGTCAGACTACTACTTCCCCCCCGGGCGCAACAACAGTCTGTGTGTGAGTCCTCGCGTTATTAGACGATCTCTGTAGTTCCGCGCTGACGTGATCCCTCTGTAGTGGTCCATCCCGGTCCAGACGATCTCTGTAGTTCCGCGCTGACGTGATCCCTCTGTAGTGGTCCATCCCGGTCCAGACGATCTCTGTAGTTCCGCGCTGACGTGATCCCTCTGTAGTGGTCCATCCCGGTCCAGACGATCTCTGTAGTTCCGCGCTGACGTGATCCCTCTGTAGTGGTCCATCCCGGTCCAGACGATCTCTGTAGTTCCGCGCTGACGTGATCCCTCTGTAGTGGTCCATCCCGGTCCAGACGATCTCCGGACCAACCAGCTGTCAGGGCAGCTACATCCAGAGACTCCCCACCTCTCCTCCACTGCTGCCTCCTCTCTTCACATTAACCTCCGCCGGATGTTTGTTGGTTTTTGCGGGGATGCGGAACATCTTCTGATCCACCCTGCGAGCGATGCATGACCCTAGCGCCGAGGGGACCGGGCCGGCGGAGGTTCTGTTGACGTCGGGCTGCCGAGCCCCGCTGGTCGGAGGATGGAGCCGAGGCTGAGCGGGGATGGCAAGCGGTCCGTGTCCCGGTTCCTCGGCCCTGTCCTTGTCCTCTCCATCCTGGCTGTGTCAGTGAGTTGCCATGGACCGTGCAAACACCGGGTCCCGCCTCCCGAAGAGGTAAGCCCCCAAATCAAGCTAACTTAGCTAGCTGTAGCTATGGCAGCGGACGGTTGGGACCAGAAGGGATAAAGCTAACGTTAGCTGTAGTTATGGCTTGAGGTTAGAATGGATACAGCTAACGTTAGCTGTATCTATGGCTTGAGGTTAGAAGGGATAAAGCTAACGTTAGCTGTAGTTATGGCTTGAGGTTAGAAGGGATACAGCTAACGTTAGCTGTAGCTATGGCTTGAGGTTAGAAGGGATACAGCTAACGTTAGATGTAGCTATGGCTTGAGGCTAGGATGGATACAGCTAACGTTAGCTGTAGTTATGACTTGAGGTTAGAATGGATACAGCTAACGTTAGCTGTAGCTATGGCTTGAGGCTAGGATGGATACAGCTAACGTTAGCTGTAGCTATGGCTTGAGGCTAGAAGGGATACAGCTAACGTTAGATGTAGCTTGACAGCGGATGGTTGAGGCTAGAATGGATACAGTTAACGTTAGCTTATTCTATGGCAGCGGGTGGTTGAGGCTAGAATGGATACAGTTAACGTTAGCTTATTCTATGGCAGCGGGTGGTTGAGGCTAGAATGGATACAGCTAACGGTAGCTGATTACTAAGGCAACGGACGGTTGAGGCTAGAATGGATACAGCTAACGGTAGCTGATTACTAAGGCAACGGACGGTTGAGGCTAGAATGTATACAGCTAACGGTAGCTGATTCTATGGCAGCGGACGGTTGAGGCTAGAATGGATACAGCTAACGTTACGGCAACGACAGCTAAGTTGAGTTAGTTTAGGCACGAAAACGACTAGTTAAGTGTATGAAAAATATCGTTGTTTGGATTAAAACGCTCATGGGGAACTTACACGCATTTTATGTCTGAAATTATAAAATAAAATTAGTAAATTAGCCTAGATATAGTGTAATGTTGCGTAACTTCCGGCCGTAGCTGTATCTCTTCTAGCTAGCTACGTGATAAGCTAGCCAGCATGCTAGCTGTAGCGGCTACTTAACGTATTTCTTTATATTGTGGGCTAAACTGTAGCTGTAAAGGCTTAAGCACTATAACACTTTACATTTTAAAAAGGCTAATACGGTTACCGCGTGCAATGTCTTTTTTTAGTTGTGTTTTTAATTTCTTTTCATTAGTTTTTATCTTGTTGTGTATTTATTTACTGCAACGTTACGCTAACATACTAAAACGATGCTAATACTTAATGGTTACTGTGTTAAATGGCGATAATCACAATATAAGTAACGTTACTTGTATTTATCCGTTCATTGAATCGTCAGTATAACGGTTCAGCTTTGCCTCTGTTCCCCTAGCAACAACAAAACATGACTTCCGGCTAGGTTTCTTCAGAATAAAAGCGAATCTAACATTAACTAAAAAGCATTTTAGCACTAAAAAGCGCCAAAATACATGGTGTGTAATGTTTTTGTTGTTGAGAATTATGAGCCCTTGAAGGAGGATTCATTGAAGGACTGTTATATGAGACTGAATTAGTTTTAGCTAAGTTTCTGTGTGTGTGTGTGTGTGTGTGTGTGTGATTGTGTATCTGTGTGTTTCTTTGTGTTTGTTTGTGTGTGTGTCTGACTGTCTGTCTGTGTGTGTGTGTGGGGTGTGTGTGTGTGTGTGTGTGGGGTGTGTCTCTCTGTCTGTCTGTGTGTGTGTGTCTCTGTCTGTCTGTCTGTCTGTCTGTGTGTGTGTGCGTGTTGCTGAGTGTCTGTGTGTGTGTGTGTGTGATTGTGTATCTGTGTGTTTCTTTGTGTGTGTGTGTGTGTGTGTGTGTCTGTCTGTCTTGTCTGAGTGTGTTACTGTGTGTATCTCTCTCTGTCTGTGTGTGTGTGTGTGTGTGTGTGTGTGTGTCTCTCTCTGTGTGTGTGTGTGTGTGTGTGTGTGTGTGTTCAGCTCGTCCACCACGTGCACCTGAAGCCTGAGCGCCTGACGAAGAGGAGCTCCCCCGACGACCTTCAGCTGAAGATAAAGATCGTCTACGACCACAGCGTTGACCAGTAAGACGCTCAGAACAGCTGTTACAGTTACAGCTGTTACAGTAACAGCTGTTACAGTTACAGCTGTTACAGTAACAGCTGTTATAGTTACAGCTGTTATAGTTACAGCTGTTATAGTTACAGCTGTTACAGTTACAGCTGTTACAGTTACAGCTGTTATAGTTACAGCTGTTATAGTTACAGCTGTTACAGTTACAGCTGTTATAGTTACAGCTGTTACAGTTACAGCTGTTACAGTAACAGCTGTTACAGTTACAGCTGTTACAGTTGGTACGTTATCGCTGCATTAAGCTCCACCTTCTGCCCTCTCTCCACAGGCTTCCTGCAGACAAGAGGAGACTGGTGAAGGTGAGGAACACACACACACACACACACACACACACACAGACACACACACACACACACACAGACACACACGGACACACAGACACACACACACAGACACACGCACACACACGGACACACAGACACATACACACACACACACACACACACACAGACACACACAGACACACACAGACACAGACACACACAGACACACACATACACACGGATACACACACACACGGATACACACACACTAGGGGTGGGAATCTCTGCTAAAGCCCGACCCATGAAGGATTTTTAAGACCGATACCAATACGAATATTTATTTGGAAAAAAAGTTGGAAGATTTTAGAATTTTTTAAAATATATTTTTGAGGAAAAAACTTTAATATTTTTGGGGGAAAAGTTAAAGATTTTTGTGAAAAATTGTTGAATATTTTTGAATTAAAAAAAAAATATTTTTTAGGAATAAAGTCAAACAATTTGGGAAAAATAGTTGAATATTTGTGAGAAAACAAGTGAATATTTTTGAGGAAAGAATTTAATATTTTTATGAAAAAAGTTGAATATTCATCATAAAAAAGTCTGAATATTTTGAGGAAAAAGTACTTTTTGCATTGAGTACTTTTACTTTTAATACTTGAACATTTTCCTGAGGATACTTTCACTAACTGTCGAGTATTTCTACAGTACTTGTACTGCAGTAAAGCGTCTGAATACTTGTTCTTTGTGTGTTTCCTCAGGATAAGCTGTTTCCCCCGGCCATCGACTACCTGCAGAGGGCCTTCAGCGTGAGGCGCCGGGTGGGGCCCGTGCTGCTCAGCAGGTGTGACATCATACCTATATGACATATATACACCTGGCAGTCTGGGAGCTCCCCATTGGCTGGGCTCAATCAGAGGGGCGGGACAAACGGTTGTCATTCAAATTCCCTCCAGATAGACAGATAGATAGACAAGTGTCCCTGAGACGGACAAGTGTCCCAGAGGTAGATAAGTGTCCCAAAGGCGGACAAGTGTCCCAAAGACGGACAAGTGTCCCAGAGGTAGATAAGTGTCCCAGAAACAGATAAGTGTCCCAGTTGCATAGTCTGTTAGTGATGGCGTTGCAGAGTCTGTCCACCAGAGGACGCTCTACAACGTCCCTGTTAGTGATGGCGTTGCAGAGTCTGTCCACCAGAGGACGCTCTACAACGTCCCTGTTAGTGATGG
>JABXJD010000906.1:85000-87500 GCA_013375575.1 Percina caprodes
AGGGACCACTAAGGTCTATATAAAGAGACTTCAGATACAGTATTAGGGACCACTAAGGTCTATATAAAGAGACTTCAGATACAGTATTAGGGACCACTAAGGTCTAAATAAAGAGACTTCAGATACAGTATTAGGGACCACTAAGGTCTATATAAAGACACTTAGATACAGTATTAGGGGACCACTAAGGTCTATATAAAGAGACTTCAGATACAGTATTAGGGACCACTAAGGTCTATATAAAGAGACTTCAGATACAGTATTAGGGGACCACTAAGGTCTATATGAAGAGACTTCAGATACAGTATTAGGGGACCACTAAGGTCTATATAAAGAGACTTCAGATACAGTATTAGGGACCACTAAGGTCTATATAAAGAGACTTCAGATACAGTATTAGGGACCACTAAGGTCTATATAAAGAGACTTCAGATACAGTATTAGGGACCACTAAGGTCTATATAAAGAGACTTAGATACAGTATTAGGGACCACTAAGGTCTATATAAAGAGACTTCAGATACAGTATTAGGGGACCACTAAGGTCTATATAAAGAGACTTCAGATACAGTATTAGGGGACCACTAAGGTCTATATAAAGAGACTTCAGATACAGTATTAGGGACCACTAAGGTCTATATAAAGAGACTTCAGATACAGTATTAGGGGACCACTAAGGTCTATATAAAGAGACTTCAGATACAGTATTAGGGACCACTAAGGTCTATATAAAGAGACTTCAGATACAGTATTAGGGACCACTAAGGTCTATATAAAGAGACTTCAGATACAGTATTAGGGACCACTAAGGTCTATATAAAGAGACTTCAGATACAGTATTAGGGACCACTAAGGTCTATATAAAGAGACTTCAGATACAGTATTAGGGACCACTAAGGTCTATATAAAGAGACTTCAGATACAGTATTAGGGACCACTAAGGTCTATATAAAGAGACTTCAGATACAGTATTAGGGACCACTAAGGTCTATATAAAGAGACTTCAGATACAGTATTAGGGACCACTAAGGTCTATATAAAGAGACTTCAGATACAGTATTAGGGACCACTAAGGTCTATATAAAGAGACTTCAGATACAGTATTAGGGACCACTAAGGTCTATATAAAGAGACTTCAGATACAGTATTAGGGACCACTAAGGTCTATATAAAGAGACTTCAGATACAGTATTAGGGACCACTAAGGTCTATATAAAGAGACTTCAGATACAGTATTAGGGACCACTAAGGTCTATATAAAGAGACTTCAGATACAGTATTAGGGACCACTAAGGTCTATATAAAGAGACTTCAGATACAGTATTAGGGACCACTAAGGTCTATATAAAGAGACTTCAGATACAGTATTAGGGACCACTAAGGTCTATATAAAGAGACTTCAGATACAGTATTAGGGGACCACTAAGGTCTATATAAAGAGACTTCAGATACAGTATTAGGGGACCACTAAGGTCTATATGAAGAGACTTCAGATACAGTATTAGGGACCACTAAGGTCTATATAAAGAGACTTCAGATACAGTATTAGGGACCACTAAGGTCTATATGAAGAGACTTCAGATACAGTATTAGGGACCACTAAGGTCTATATAAAGAGACTTCAGATCCAGTATTAGGGACCACTAAGGTCTATATAAAGAGACTTCAGATACAGTATTAGGGGACCACTAAGGTCTATATAAAGAGACTTCAGATCCAGTATTAGGGACCACTAAGGTCTATATAAAGAGACTTCAGATACAGTATTAGGGGACCACTAAGGTCTAATGGTCTTTTTCCTCGTCCTTTTCTCTTCGTCCCTCAGAACGAGGCGATGACGGGCTCCCACACCCAGAACCGGGTCTTCTCCCGGCTGACGCTGGCCATCATGGAGGACAGCGGCTGGTACCGGGCCAACTACAGCCTGGCCCAGCGGCTGGACTGGGGCCGCGGCCTCGGCTGCGACTTCGTCATGAAGAGCTGCAAATTCTGGATGGACCGGCAGAGGCAGAGGTCACCTGACGTACCCCGACACTCAGAATCACAACAATATAGATATAATATTATAGTCATATATATATATATATATATATATATATATATATATATATATATATATATATATATATATCACTCTAGCAGCCCTTCCCGACTCGTAGTCTCCATCCGAGTTCTTTAATTATCGGATTTCCTCCTGATAAAGAGTCCGACTTCCCTCCGTATGTGGAAGACTTGGGTGTGCGTATTTGCTGCGGGGCGTTCAGGCGTCCGATTTAAAGAAAAAGCCATTTCCTGTACATTGTGCGTCTATTTGTGGTCGTTTTGTGGTAGTTTTGCATCTGTTTTTACGTTATTTTGAAACTGTTCCCACCATATCTGTGTCTTACACGTCGTAAAAGCTGGAGCAGATCATAAATAATAACACTAACAGAACGCTAAAGTGCCCATATTATGAAAAGAAATCCCATTTTGGGGATTTTGGGTGTTATTTTGCGTCTGAG
>JABXJD010000906.1:95000-112500 GCA_013375575.1 Percina caprodes
TGACCCCCTTTTGGCCCTAAAATGACTCTGGGCTCCTTTAATTATTCCTTGTTTTGTTATGAAGATGTTTGTGAACGATGAGCGGAAACGGCCGCTCGTCCCTGTGAAGCCGGTCCACTCGACTATTAAAAGGCTCTCTGGTCGGTGCGTTTTGGGGCTTTTTGTTAGAAAAAGAGCAGCCGAGACGACAAAAACGCAGGAAGAGGTCTACGGAAAAAAGGAGGAAAAAGTGACAAAAACTGAAATAAAAATCGGAAAAAAGTGAGAACAAAAATTCGGGAAAAGTTACAAACATAATTATGCTTTAGTCAATTTAATACTTTTTTTTGACGTTTTTTTAATTAAAAAAAGTGAAAAAATATCTATTTTACATTCAACGTTATAAAAAGGGTCAAAAAAATCGGAAAAGTGGAGAAAAAAAAACGGAAAAAATTCCAAAAGATCGGAAAAAGTGACAATAGTTTTTTTAAATGCTGAAAAACTGGCCAAAAAAATCAGAAAAAGTGACCAAAATAATTGGACAATTGACAAAAAATCGGGAGGGAAAATCAGAAAAAGTGACAAAAAAAATCGGAAAAATAGCCAAACATAATTATGCTTGATTCAATTTTTTAACACATTTTTTTGACGTTTTTTTTAATTAAAAAAAGTGACAAAAACGTCAAAATTGTAGAAACAGAACAAAATGTGGAAATTTGACCCAGAAAAACAGCGTTGCAGGTCGACGGGCAGACGGGTCGAGATGTTTCAGCCTTTTTTATTAAAACACTTTGATATCTCGGAGGAAGATGACGGGCCGTGATCAATTTTACATTCAACCTTCAAAAAGGGTCAAAAAATCCAGAAAAGTGGAAAAAAAACAACCTAAAAACTGGACAAAAAAAACGGGAAAAAATCCAAAAGATCGGAAAAAGTGACATCAGGAAAAAAAATCAACATAAATGCTGAAAAACTGGCCAAATTTTTTTTTTTAAAGTGACAAAAAATCGGAAAAGTGATTAAAATAAAAAATAAATCAGAAAAGTGACCAAAAAAATCGGAAAAAGTGACAAAAAAACGCAAAATTGGCCAAAAAAATCGGAAAAGCTGAAAGGAAAAAAAAAGTGGGAAAAATGACCCAAAAAATCGGAAAAAGGTACAAACAATTATGCTTGATTCAATTTTTTAACAATTTTTTTGATGTTTTTTAATTAAAAAAGTGACAAAAACGTCAATTGTAGAAAAAGAACAAAATATATAACTTTGACCCAGAAAAACAGCGTTGCAGGTCGACGGGCAGACGGGTCGAGATGTTTCAGCCTTTTTATTAAAACACTTTGATCACGGCCCGTCATCTTCCTCCGAGATATCAATTTTACATTCAACCTTCTAAAAAGGGTCAAAAACACGACTAAAGGATCAATAAACTGTCACAAATCATCATAACAGCTTAAAAACACAGTGAAAATGATGTTAAATTCATATATAATCATGTAATAATGAACATTTTATTAATTTATTAACTGGGTCTGTGAATTTGGCGGAGTTAAACCCACAGCGGCCGTTTTTCCTACGCCCCCCACGTGCACCTGAACTGCTCGTTACTGCTGCCTTCAACAGCTGCTGATCTTTATAAGTCCGTTAAATAAAAGCCACTCAGCTGGAACTCAAACAGCAGTTAATATTCACATTAATCTGCTTTTATACACTGACACATGCAGTTATTATTCATTATGACAACAGCTGGTCCATTAAAAGTTCTGTTGTTGCCGCTGACAACCTCAGATTATTATTGTGTCTGACAACATTATGGGATGGATCTCTACAGAGTTAAAGAGTAAGATCCTTTTAAGTTTGATATGGGACAGAAATCACCATCACCAAACCCACCAGACTCCATGTAAATAATCACTACTTTTAGCGTGTATAGAGCAGCATATCTCCACCAGACTCCATGTAAATAATCACTACTTTTAGTGTGTATAGAGCAGCATATCTCCACCAGACTCCATGTAAATAATCACTACTTTTAGCGTGTATAGAGCAGCATATCTCCACCAGACTCCATGTAAATAATCACTACTTTTAGTGTGTATAGAGCAGCATATCTCCACCAGACTCCATGTAAATAATCACTACTTTTAGTGTGTATAGAGCAGCATATCTCCACCAGACTCCATGTAAATAATCACTACTTTTAGTGTGTATAGAGCAGCATATCTCCACCAGACTCCATGTAAATAATCACTACTTTTAGTGTATAGAGCAGCATATCTCCACCAGACTCCATGTAAATAATCACTACTTTTAGCGTGTATAGAGCAGCATATCTCCACCAGACTCCATGTAAATAATCACTACTTTTAGTGTGTATAGAGCAGCATATCTCCACATGTAAATGGGTGAATTGAGAGTTTATTCAAACCAGACCAGAGTCTGGTGGAGATATGCTGCTCTATACACACTAAAAGTAGTGATTATTTACATGGTCTGGAGTATGCTGCTCTATGCCTAATGGAGCATCCCCCACCCAATGTTTCCAACGTCTGGCTCCGCCCTCCCTACTGGCCTGGTCCCGCCCCCTGGCTGCAGTCCGTCCAATCAGAGCGTCTCTGCTGCCGTCCTGATCCACAGGAAACCCAGCTGGGTCCCGAAGTTGAGTCCGTCCCTGAAGTGGGAGAAGAAGTCCTCGGGGTGACACGCGGTGCAGGGCGTCACGCAGGGGCGCCCCCCCTCCGTGTGGTCGTGGATGTGTTGGGGCAGGACGCCGGCGCGCTGGAGCAGAACCCTGTGGGCGGAGACGAGGTTCGATCAGGGCCGGCTCTCATTAATATTCAACCAGCTAAGATGCTGGACTCTGATTGGCTAACACCTAGCCAATCAGAGCCTGGCAGTGATACCTGTTGGCGAGGCGGATGTCGACGTGCGGGCGCGCCGCCGCCGGGTCGACCACGCAGGCCGGGTGCACGCGCTGGAAGTGGAGCGCCTGCTCTCTCGCCATCGTGTAGCAGCACACCCCCACCGACGGGCCCACGGCAACCACGATGTCGCTCGCCCGGCAACCGAACCCCTTCACCATGGCGTCCACGGTCGCCGCGGCAACACCCATCAGGGTTCCTCTCCAACCTGAGGAACAGGAAGTACAGTTATTAGTACTTCATGTTTCACTACGTTCATCTACACACACACACACACGTACACACACACACACACACGTACACACACACACGTACACACGCACACACACACGTACACACACACACGTACACACGCACACACACGTACACACACACACGTACACACACACACACACACGTACACACACGTACACACGCACACACACGTACACACACACACACACACGTACACACACACACACGTACACACACACACGCACACACACACACACGTACACGCACACACACACACGTACACGTACACACACGTACACACACGCACACACACGCACACACACACACACACACACGTACACACACGCACACACACACACACGTACACGTACACACACGTACACACACACACACAGACACACACACACACACGTACACACACACACAGAGACAGACACACTTGTACACACACACACACACACACAGAGAGAGACAGACACACTTGTACACACACACACACGTACACACACACACACACACACACACACACAGAGAGACAGACACACTTGTACACACACACACACACACACGTACACACACACAGAGACAGACACACTTGTACACACACAGACACACACACACACGTACACACACACACACACACACACACAGAGAGACAGACACACTTGTACACACACACACACACACACACACACACGTACACACACACAGAGAGACAGACACACTTGTACACACACACACACACACACACACACACACACACACACACAGAGAAAGACACACTTGTAAACACACAGAGACTCACACAAACACGTGTACACATGCGTGCATATACACACACACACACACAAGAGAGACAGAGAGACACACACACAGATGCACATGCGTGCACACACACTCACGTGCACACACACACACACACACACACGTTGCAGAGTGAGATCAGCTGACGCGGCGGCGTGCACCTGCGTGAGCGGCGCCGATGACCTTCGCCACGGGGTCGGCGAACAGGACGGGCATGCAGTCGGCCCCCGGAGCGGCCAGCACCACGCCCACCTGGTCCGTTACCATGGCGTCGTAGCTGTCCGGCTCGCGCTCCCCACAACCCACACATCACTGGCGTGGTTCACCTGCAGGAGACACGGGGGGGGGGTCAAATACAGGGCTATCACCCAGGAGACCGGGGGGGGGGGTCAAATACAGGGCTATCACCTAGGAGACCGGGGGGGGGTCAAATACAGGGCTATCACCCAGGAGACCGGGGGGGGGGGTCAAATACAGGGCTATCACCCAGGAGACCGGGTGGCGTGTCTGTACTGCGAGGGGGGGGGGACACAATAATGGCGGGTACAGGGAGGGTACCGGTACCTTGACTCTATGATGGGGGGGGGTACCTTGACTCTATGATGGGGGGGGGGTACCTTGACTCTATGATGGGGGTACCTTGACTCTATGGTCTGGGGGTACCTTGACTCTATGATGGGGGTACCTTGACTCTATGATGGGGGTACCTTGACTCTATGGTCTGGGGGTACCTTGACTCTATGATGGGGGTACCTTGACTCTATGGTCTGGGGGTACCTTGACTCTATGGTCTGGGGGTACCTTGACTCTATGATCTGGGGGTACCTTGACTCTATGGTCTGGGGGTACCTTGACTCTATGGTCTGGGGGTACCTTGACTCTATGATCTGGGGGTACCTTGACTCTATGGTCTGGGGGTACCTTGACTCTATGATGGGGGTACCTTGACTCTATGATCTGAGGGGGTACCTTGACTCTATGATCTGGGGGTACCTTGACTCTATGGTCTGGGGGTACCTTGACTCTATGATGGGGGTACCTTGACTCTATGGTCTGGGGGTACCTTGACTCTATGGTCTGGGGGTACCTTGACTCTATGATCTGGGGGTACCTTGACTCTATGGTCTGGGGGTACCTTGACTCTATGGTCTGGGGGTACCTTGACTCTATGATCTGGGGTACCTTGACTCTATGGTCTGGGGGTACCTTGACTCTATGATGGGGGGTACCTTGACTCTATGATCTGAGGGGTACCTTGACTCTATGATCTGGGGGTACCTTGACTCTATGGTCTGGGGGTACCTTGACTCTATGGTCTGGGGGTACCTTGACTCTATGGTCTGGGGGTACCTTGACTCTATGGTCTGGGGGTACCTTGACTCTATGATGGGGGTACCTTGACTCTATGGTCTGGGGGTACCTTGACTCTATGGTCTGGGGGTACCTTGACTCTATGGTCTGGGGGTACCTTGACTCTATGGTCTGGGGGTACCTTGACTCTATGGTCTGGGGGTACCTTGACTCTATGATGGGGGTACCTTGACTCTATGGTCTGGGGGTACCTTGACTCTATGGTCTGGGGGTACCTTGACTCTATGATCTGGGGGGTACCTTGACTCTATGGTCTGGGGGTACCTTGACTCTATGGTCTGGGGGTACCTTGACTCTATGATCTGGGGGTACCTTGACTCTATGGTCTGGGGGTACCTTGACTCTATGATGGGGGTACCTTGACTCTATGATCTGAGGGGGTACCTTGACTCTATGATCTGGGGGTACCTTGACTCTATGGTCTGGGGGTACCTTGACTCTATGGTCTGGGGGTACCTTGACTCTATGGTCTGGGGGTACCTTGACTCTATGGTCTGGGGGTACCTTGACTCTATGATGGGGGTACCTTGACTCTATGGTCTGGGGGTACCTTGACTCTATGGTCTGGGGGGGGTACCTTGACTCTATGGTCTGGGGGGGGGGTACCTTGACTCTATGGTCTGGGGGTACCTTGACTCTATGGTCTGGGGGTACCTTGACTCTATGGTCTGGGGGTACCTTGACCAGACGCAGCGGCTGCGGTGGAAGCCGGCGTGGACCGCCAGTCTGCGTCTGTTCTCCGTCACCACGGCGACCGCGTCCCTCCTCCGGCTGCTGCTGAACAGGTTCAAGGAGGACAGCGTCGGGATGGAGGACACGCCCCCCCCACGGGTGCTGAAGCCGTGACCAAAACAGTCTGGGGGGGCAGGGAGGGGGGAGATCTTACATAAATCAGAATCTTTGATGTTTTTCTAGTCTGCAGCTCCACCGAACATGTGTAATAATAATAATAATTATTAATAATAATAATAATTATTATTAATAATTATTATTATTATTATTAATAATAATAATTATTAATAATAATAATTATTATTAATAATATTATTATTATTATTAATAATAATTATTAATAATAATAATAATAATTATTAATAATAATTATTATTATTAATAATAATAATAATTATTATTATTAATAAAAATAATTATTATTAATAATAATAATAAAAAAAAGTAATAAAATAATATATTAAAATATTAATAAAATAATAAAATAATATTAAAATAATATTAAAATAATAACATTAATTAATAATCTGACCTGGGATCAGCGTGGACCTCAGGACTCGGAGTCCTCCTCTCAGCGCCGGCAGCTGCTGCAGAAACAAGGACACTTCCTGCTGGACTTCTTCTTCTTCTGCTCCAGGTGAGTCAGGTGGGTCCGGGTGGGCGGGGCCTGTGCAGCTCGGACAGGTGACGTAGTCAAAGGTGTAGACCGCCGTGAACAGCTGCCGCTGGTAGAGACGCAGGGGTCCCGGCCCTGCAGAGGTTGGGGGTAATGATGTTACTAGTGATAAACTGAGGGCAACATGAAGACAACATGAAGACAACATGAAGACAACATGAAGACAACATGAGGGCAACATGAAGACAACATGAAGACAACATGAAGACAACATGAAGACAACATGAGGGCAACATGAAGACAACTTGAAGACAACATGAAGACAACATGAAGACAACATGAAGACAACATGAGGGCAACTTGAAGACAACATGAAGACAACATGAGGGCAACATGAGGACAACAAGACAACATGAAGACAACATGAAGACAACATGAGGACGGCAAGAGGACAACATAAGGGCAACATGAAGACAACACGAGGACAACATGAGGACAACATGAAGACAATACGAGGACAACATGAGGACAACATGAAGACAATACGAGGACAACACGAAGGCAACATGAAGACAACACGAGGACGGCAAGAGGACAACATGAAGACAACATGAGGGCAACTTGAAGACAACATGAAGACAACATGAGGGCAACATGAGGACAACAAGACAACATGAAGACAACATGAAGACAACATGAGGACGGCAAGAGGACAACATAAGGGCAACATGAAGACAACACGAGGACAACACGAAGGCAACATGAAGACAACACGAGGACGGCAAGAGGACAACATGAAGACGGCATGAAGACAACACGAGGACAACATGAGGACAACATGAAGACGGCATGAAGACAACACGAGGACAACATTGTCCTCAACACTCTGCATCCCACTGGACAGGAACACTAACATATAACAGCAGGTTCTGGGTCGTCAACACTAGTTCAGGTTGAAATGAACACAACGCTAAACGAGCTGTTTTCTACATGGAGTCTGGTGGGAAACACACACACACACACACACACACACACACACACACACACACACACACACACACACACACACACACCACACACACACACACACACACACACACACACACACACACACACACACACACACACACACACCCTACACACACACACACACACACACACACACACACACACACCCTACCGCACACACACACACACACACACACACCTACCGCACACACACACACACACACACCCCTACCTACTACACACACACACACCCCTACCTACTACACACACACACACACCTACCGCACACACACACACACACTCACACCCCTACCTACTACACACACACACTCACACACACACACACACACCTACCGTACACACACCTACTACACACACACACACAGACACACTCTCTCACACACACACACACTGACACACACACACACTCTCTCTCTCTCACAACCACACACACACACACCGACACACTCTCTCACACACACACACACACACACACACACACTCGCTCTCTCTCTCTCACAACCACACACACACACACCGACACACTCTCTCTCACACACACACACACACACACACACCGACACACTCTCTCTCACACACACACACACATTGACACTCTCTCTCTCACACACACACACACACACACTGACACTCTCTCTCTCACACACACACACACACCGACACACTCTCTCTCTCACACACACACACACACACACACACACCCGACACACTCTCTCTCACACACACACACACTGACACTCTCTCTCTCACAACCACACACACACACACACACACACTCTGACTGGTCACAGGTCTGTTTCTATGGATACCGTACCTGCGGGGTCGTAAGAACCCGGATGGAGCTCAGGTCCAGCCGGTCCACAGTCTGCTTGAGCCGGTACAAGGACTCCGCGGTGGAGCCGGAGTCCAGCACGTGCACGTCAAACGCGCACGCGCTTGAAAAGCCGTCTGTTTCCTCCGGGGAACGCAGCAGGAAGACGTGGGAACCGGACGGAGAGTACGCGCCGAGGCACGCGGGACTGCAGCCGTGTCTCAGGTCCAGCAGCTCGGCCTCACACATCGCGGACCGCCGGGGCTCGGACACGCGGTCACGGAATAAAGGACTCAGCCGCCGCGCGCCTGCGGCCTCTGTGTCCGCCACAGGAAACTACACGGGACTGGTTCTACTTCCTGGTTTGGGGCCCTGCAGCCTCGCTCCGCCCACGTGGAATTCCCTGAAAACACACACACACACACACACACACAGAGACACACACACACACACACACAGAGACACAAACACACACACACGCACACACACAGATAGACACAGACACACACAGAGACACAGACAGACACACACACACACACACACACACACACACACAGACAGACACACACACACAGACACAGACACACTCACAGACACACACACAGACACACTCACACACACTCACACACACACACAGACACACACAGAGACACAGACAGACACACACACACACACACACACACAGACAGACACACACACACAGACACAGACACACTCACAGACACACACACAGACACACTCACACACACTCACACACACACACACACACAAACAGACACACACACACACACACAGCTTTTCAGATGATATATTTCTCTCAATAAATATAAAATATTTATTTCATAATTTAGACAAAGGTCACATCTTAGGTGAGAGGAACCAAGGATGCAGGGAAGGAGACATGAGGAGGAGACATAAGGAGGAGACATGAGGAGGTGACATGAGGAGGAGACGAGGAGGAGACATGAGGAGGAGACATGAGGAGACAAGGAGGAGACATGAGGAGGAGACAAGGAGGAGACATGAGGAGGAGACATGAGGAGGAGACATGAGGAGGAGACGAGGAGGAGACATGAGGAGGAGACAAGGAGGAGACATGAGGAGGAGACAAGGAGGAGACATGAGGAGGAGACGAGGAGGAGACATGAGGAGGAGACAAGGAGGAGACATGAGGAGGAGACGAGGAGGAGACATGAGGAGGAGAAATGTTAAACTGCTGACAACAACCGGGGAATTCCTACACACACACACACACACACACACACACATACACACACACACACCCACACACGTACACACAGACACACACACATGTACACACGTACACACACACATACACACACACACACCCACACACGTACACACACACACACACCCACACACGTACACACACAGACACACACACACACACACACGTACACACATGTACACAAACACACCCACACACGTACACACGTACACATACACACACACACATACACGCACACCACACAAACACACACACCCACACACACACAGACACACACATACACATGTACACACACACATACACCCACACACACCCACACACACACACACACACACACACACACGTACACACACACACACACGTACACACACACACACACACACACACACACACACACACACCCTGCTGTCAGTATGAGGTATTTTCAGTATAAAACCTGCATGTTGGTCTCGTTCAGATCTCAATAAACAGCCGGTCCCCCCTCCTCCCAGCAGGAGGCGCCACAGCTCCGTGTATCACACACACACACACACACACACACACACACACACACACACACACACACACACTTTAACCTGTGTATAATATGTATAATCAAGCTTTTTGTCTCTTTCATATTCGACATAATTCATCTTCATATGTAAACACAACACGGTGCTGTGTGTCCAGCGGGGGGGGGCAGTCCATCTCTCTGCTCCATGACCAGCGGGGGAGGCAGTCCATCTCTCTGCTCCATGACCAGCGGGGGGCAGTCTGCTCTATATATATATATATATATATCTATATATATATATCTATATATAGATATATATATATATATATATATATATATATATATATATATATAGATATATATATCTATATCTATATATATATAGATATATATATATATATATATATATATATCTATATATATATATATATATCTATATATATATATATATATATAGATATATATATATATATATATATTCCGCTCTAAACTGTATTTTCACAATAAAATCAAGACATCAGCGCTGATGTCTTGATTTTATTTTGAAAATACATAAATAAATCCAATAAAGAAATGTCTCTCTCAGCTCCACAGAGACAGCGATTGGACCGTCGTGCACGTCTCTCTCTCTCTCGCCCCCTCTCTCGCTCGCGCGGACGCGCGCCCCCGCGGCTCGCTCGCGGAGACGCACCACAGAGCGACGGAGAGAGACCTGCGGGAGGATATCGTCTCCAGGTTCCCGTGCACCGGGATTAATCCCCGCCACCGACACCGGAACCGCCTCCTACGGTAAGAAGAACTATTTCCCTCCGCCGTGCGTCGGTGTGTTTCGGCTTGGGTTCTTCCGGTGGCTGCTGCACGGGTTTTACCGCTTCCTGCAGCCGGTACCGTGAAGCGCAGTCCGTCTCCATCTCACACACACACACACACACAGACACACACGTACACGCGCGCGCACAGCGAGCTGCTCATGCACGCGCAACTTCTCGACAAACACTGAGATGTTAGAGGGAGGAGATGCGCCTCCTCACGGTGCTCCGCGGGGTGGATCTGGGCTCTCCAACGCAGACACACAAACACACACAAACACACACACACAAAGACACACAAACACACATAAAGACACACAAACACACACAAACACACACAAACACACACAAATACACACAAAGACACACAAACCTTTTTATTTTATTTCTTTGTTTTGTTGTTCAACAGTTCCTCAAACCCGACCTCTGTCCTCTGGGATGTCCCTGGGGGGACGTCCCTGTCCCTGGGGGGACGTCCCTGTCCCTGGGGGGACGTCCCTGTCCCTGGGGGGACGTGAGAGGACAGACAGCATGAAGCTAAAAGATTCACTCTTATTAGACTGTTTTTATGGATAGAAGAAGACACACACACACACACACACACTTATTTGACATGTTCAACCATTATTTCTAGTCTCCTCCATCTTAGTAGTTTTATACTTTCTGGGATTCATGTCCATTAAAGCTCATTTATATAAATTATACTGATATTAGAGTTAAAAAGCAGAAATTAGGAATTATTTTGACTAATATAACCCCTCCTGTCCTCCTGTTGTCCTCCTGTCCTCCTGTTGTCCTCCTGTTGTCCTCCTGTCCCCATGTTGTCCTCTTGTTGTCCTCCTGTTGTCCTGTCGTCCTCCTGTTGTTCTGTCGTCCTCCTGTTGTCCTCCTATTGTCGTCTTGTCGTCCTCCTGTCGTCCTCCTGTCGTCCTCCTGTTGTCCTCCTGTCGTCCTCCTGTTGTCCTCCTGTCCTCCTGTTGTCCTCCTGTCCTCTTGTTGTCCTGTCGTCCTCCTGTCGTCCTCCTGTCGTCCTCCTGTTGTCCTCCTGTCGTCCTCCTGTTGTCCTCCTGTCCTCCTGTTGTCCTCCTGTCCTGTTGTTCTGTCCTCCTGTCCTCCTGTTGTCCTCCTGTCCTGTTGTTCTGTCCTCCTGTCCTCCTGTTGTTCTGTCGTCCTCCTGTTGTCCTCCTATTGTCGTCTTGTCGTCCTCCTGTTGTTCTGTCGTCCTCCTGTTGTCCTCCTATTGTCGTCTTGTCGTCCTCCTGTCCTCCTGTCGTCCTCCTGTTGTCCTCCTGTCGTCCTCCTGTTGTCCTCCTGTCCTCCTGTTGTCCTCCTGTCCTGTTGTTCTGTCCTCCTGTCCTCCTGTTGTTCTGTCGTCCTCCTGTTGTCCTCCTATTGTCGTCTTGTCGTCCTCCTGTTGTTCTGTTGTCCTGTCACACACACACACACACACACACACATACCATCTATCATCACACCCATGTTAAGATGACGTAGTGTGTGTTACTGTGTGTTACTGTGTGTTACTGTGTGCGTTACTGTGCCTGTGAGCCTGTGTGTAACCGTAACCCACGGCAACCCCTGCAGGCCAGTGGGCTGCTGGGAATACATGTGTGCTGATTCCTCACCGGAGAGACAACAACAACAACAACAACAACAACAACAACAGCTCATTACACGGCGCCCGTTAGCCGCCGTAATGCGATTATCCGTCCTCGCTGTGTGTGTGCGTGTGTGTGTGTGTGTGTGTGTGTGCGTGTGTGTGTGTGTGTGTGTGTGTCGCTAATGGACCCTGCGCGGCGTCGTCAAGGGGACGGCTGGCGGCGGGAGATACGCAGATTACTCACCAGGGACCACAGCAACTGGTTTCCATGACAATGTGGGGACCCACACTTTCAAGTCCCCTGTGTCACACACACACACACACACACACACACACAAATAGACACACACACACACACACACACACACAAATAGACACACACACCGTGTCTCTACCTTTTATTCGACTCTCTTTATCTCAACGCGCAGTTTCCGGGGGAATGATTTAAAAAACCCTCACTCGTCTTCAGGGTCATAGTGGGGACACGGTCCGTCCTGTACGGTCCGTCCTACACGGTCCGTCCTGTACGGTCCGTCCTGTACGGTCCGTCCTGCCTGTACGGTCCGTCCTGCACGGTCCGTCCTGCCTGTACGGTCTGTCCTGTACGGTCCGTCCTGCACGGTCCGTCCTGCCTGCGGTCCGTCCTGTCTGTCCGTCCTGTGCAGTCCGTCCTGTAGTCCGTCCTGTGCAGTCCGTCCTGTACGGTCTGTCCTGTGCGTCCGTCCTGCGGTCCGTCCTGCCTGTCGGTCCGTCCTGTGCGGTCCGTCCTGTCTGTCCGTCCTGCAGTCCGTCCTGTCTGTCCGTCCTGTCGGTCCGTCCTGTCTGATCCGTCCTGCACGGTCCGTCCTGCCTGTACGGTCTGTCCTGTACGGTCCGTCCTGCACGGTCCGTCCTGCCTGTACGGTCTGTCCTGTACGGTCCGTCCTGCACTGTCCGTCCTGTACGGTCCGTCCTGTACGGTCCGTCCTGCCTGTACGGTCTGTCCTGTACGGTCCGTCCTGCACGGTCCGTCCTGCCTGTACGGTCCGTCCTGCACTGTCCGTCCTGTACGGTCCGTCCTGTACGGTCCGTCCTGCCTGTACGGTCCGTCCTGCCTGTACGGTCTGTCCTGCCTGTACGGTCCGTCCTGCACTGTCCGTCCTGTACGGTCCGTCCTGCACGGTCCGTCCTGCCTGTACGGTCCGTCCTGCACTGTCCGTCCTGTACGGTCCGTCCTGCCTGTACGGTCCGTCCTGCCTGTACGGTCTGTCCTGTACGGTCCGTCCTGCACTGTCCGTCCTGTACGGTCCGTCCTGCACGGTCCGTCCTGCCTGTACGGTCCGTCCTGCCTGTACGGTCCGTCCTGCACTGTCCGTCCTGTACGGTCCGTCCTGTACGGTCCGTCCTGCACGGTCCGTCCTGCCTGTACGGTCTGTCCTGTACAGTCCGTCCTGCACTGTCCGTCCTTCACGGTCCGTCCTACACGGTCCGACCTGCCTGTATGGTCTGTCCTGCACGGTCCGTCCTGCCTGTACGGTCTGTCCTGCACGGTCCGTCCTGCCTGTACGGTCTGTCCTACACGGTCCGACCTGCCTGTACGGTCTGTGCTGTAAGGTCCGTCCTGTAAGGTCCGTCCTGCACGGTCCGTCCTGCACGGTCCGTCCTGTACGGTCCGTCCTGCACGGTCCGTCCTGTACGGTCCGTCCTGCACGGTCCGTCCTGTACGGTCCGTCCTGCACGGTCCGTCCTGCCTGTACGGTCTGTCCTGTACGGTCTGTCCTGTAAGGTCCGTCCTGCCTGCACGGTCCGTCCTGCACGGTCCGTCCTGCACGGTCCGTCCTGCCTGCACGGTCCGTCCTGCACGGTCCGTCCTGCACGGTCCGTCCTGCCTGTACGGTCCGTCCTGTACGGTCCGTCCTGTACGGTCCGTCCTGTACGGTCCGTCCTGCACGGTCCGTCCTGTACGGTCCGTCCTGCACGGTCCGTCCTGTACGGTCCGTCCTACACGGTCCGTCCTGTACGGTCCGTCCTGCTTGGCGGTGGAGGCTAACTGTCCCTCTTAATGCATCCATGAGGCTAACGGCTAACCGCTACAACCGTGACCGATGGTGCCGTACGGGTCCTATACCGATGGAAACCCTCTACAGCTAAATGAAGACAGTAATAATAGAGACAAGGACATGCAGCTAGCGGTTAGCTGAATTAGCTGTTAGCTAAGCTAACGTTAGCGTTCCGTCTCCGGGAACAGAGGGTGCAGCGTCGTAACTCCGCGTTCTTCTTGATATGATGTGAACGGATCGCCTACCGACAGTCATCGTTGTATTTTGAGGTTGTACCAGAGCTGGTTTCCATGGTTACACTTTTAAAAAACGCCATGTTTCAGCTGGACTGATGTAACTCATGTAATAAATGTTCCTCAGACTATTTAGCAGTGTGTGTGTGTGTGTGTGTGTGTGTGTGTGTGTGTGTGTGTGTGTGCACAAAGGTGTTGTAGATAAGCAGCAGGCTCTTGCTCTCCCCATTAGGCCGGCTGAAGAAGGATGACAGGCCTCCCATCCCCCCCTCCTCCACACACACACACACACTTACACACACACACACACACACACACACCCACACACACACACACACACCCACACACACACACTTTCCAGGGTTAAATGCGGGTTACACATCGAGTGTCTGACATGACGTGTATCTGTGTGAGATTAATTAACAGACAGACAAACACATCCATTTCTGTTGTCACAGAGCAGTGTGTGTGTGTGTGTGTGTGTGTGTGTGTGTGTGTGTGTGTGTGTGTGTGTCTGTGTGTGTGTGTGTGTGTGTGAGTGTGAGTTCGCAGCTTCCTCTTCTCCAGGAAGCAGCACACATGGCTTTAATATTCTATTTATAGACGCACACACAGGCCCAAATGCACTGAAATCATGTGAAGCGTCTCTACTCGTAACCGTCTGTCCCACGGCCCCGGGACGGCGGGGACATCAGTCCGATGGCTGGACGGCGGGGACATCAGTTGACGGCCCGGGACGGCGAGGACAGTGAGGGATCAGCTGATTTTAAGGAGCAGACTGCTCTGGACAAAGAAGACGGATCATTACATGTCCAGCGGCGGGAACAATAGAGGGGACAGACTGTCTCTCTGTCTCTGTCCTGATGGACACTGTCTGTCTGTTCTCCGTCCTGATGGACACTGTCTCTTCGTCTCTGTCCTGATGGACACGCTGTCTCTCCGTCTCTCCGTCCTGATGGACACGCTGTCTCTTCGTCTCTGTCCTGATGGACACGCTGTCTCTCCGTCTCTCCGTCCTGATGGACACGCTGTCTCTTCGTCTCTCTGTCCTGATGGACACGCTGTCTCTCCGTCCTGATGGACACTGTCTCTCCGTTCTGATGGACACTGTCTCTCCGTCTCTCTGTCCTGATGGACACTGTCTCTCTGTTCTCCGTCCAGATGGATGCTGTCTCTTCGTCTCTCTGTCCTGATGGACACGCTGTCTCTCAGTCTCTTCGTCCTGATGGACACTGTCTCTCGTCTCTCTGTCCTGATGGACACTGTCTCTCCGTCTCTCTGTCCTGATGGACACTGTCTCTCTGCTGTCTGTCTCCTGGCTCTCTGCCAGCCTCCAGATCAACACCAGCGTCTTTCCGTCCGTCCCAGCTGCACGCGGTGATGCAACAGGCCGTCCTTATCAACCCAGCGTCTCCGACTCTGTCCTCTGAGGACTGTCTGTCCAACAGCAGCCTCACCATGTGGACCCGCCCGCGGCTCTGCAACATGTTTTGGTTGAGCATCGAGAAAACGACTCCAAAGCCGAGTTACACACAATGTGCTGTCATAAAGCGTGTGTGTGTGTGTGTGTGTGTGTGTGTGTGTGTGTGTGTGTGTGTGTGTGTGTGCATGTGTGTGTGACAGACAGTAATGGTCGCTCCGAGCGTCTTATGCTCTGCTGGTTTCACTGATGAATCTGGTTGGACAGGCTCCTGTCCCCTGCAGACACATCTCACACCACACTACACCTCCCAGAATCCATCTGTCTCAGAGCTCTTCTGGTGACTACTGACCCCCGCAGATTCCTTGCAGTAATCACCTGCTGCTGTCAGTCATAATTATGTGTGTGTGTGTCTGTGTTTGTGTGTGTGTGTGTGTTTGTATGTGTGTGTGTGTGTGTGTGTCTGTGTGTGTGTGTGTCTGTGTTTGTGTGTGTGTGTGTGTTTGTATGTGTGTGTGTTTGTGTGTGTCTGTGTGTGTGTGTGTGTGTGTTTGTGTGTGTGTGTGTCTGTGTTTGTGTGTGTGTGTGTGTGTGTGTGTGTGTGTGTGTGTGTGTGTGTGTGTGTGTGTGTGTGTGTGTGTGTGTGTGTGTGTGTGTCTGTGTGTGTGTCTGTGTGTGTGTGTGTGTGTGTGTGTGTGTGTCTGTGTGTGTGTCTGTGTGTGTGTGTGTGTGTGTGTGTGTGTGTGCCCCCCCCCCCCTTCCCGCTCCAGAATACTTTTGTTCTCATCTCTCAACCTTTCCATCTGAGGAGCAGTGTAGCCGGAGGGAGGAGGTGAACTAGGCCAAATCTCTATTAGAGCATGGTTTCTACTCTACAATACTCTACTCTACTCTACAATACTCTACAATACTCTACAATACTCTACAAAACTCTACAATACTCTACACTACTCTACTCTATCCTACTATACTCTACGCTACTCAGCTCTACTCTACTATAATCTACACTTCTCTACTCAACAATACTCTACACTACTCTACTCTACTCTCCAATACTCTACTCTATTCTACTCTACAATACTCTACTCTATCCTACTATACAATACTCTACTCTAAAATAGTCTACCCTACTCTATCCCACTATACTCTACTCTATCCTACTA
>JABXJD010000906.1:120000-130000 GCA_013375575.1 Percina caprodes
TCTCTCCCCCCCTTCTCCGTGGCCATATTTACATCTTGATATATCTGTTCCCTGCAGCAGCCGTGGCGGTGATGGATGGCATGTTGCCAGCACCGCGGCGCAGTCTTGAGTTACCGTGGTGATTACCGGCAGAGACGGCTGCTCGCCGGCCACTTCATCACCATGACTACTGGCGAGGGAGGCGAGGAACGAAAGAGACAGAGGAGAGAGGTGTAGAAAAACAGAAAGAGAAGAAAGAAAAACACAACCAGAGGAGAGAGGAGGCAATCACTACTTTTAGTGTGTATAGAGCAGCATATCTCCACCAGACTCCATGTAAATAATCACTACTTTTAGCGTGTATAGAGCAGCATATCTCCACCAGACTCCATGTAAATAATCACTACTTTTAGCATGTATAGAGCAGCATATCTCCACCAGACTCCATGTAAATAATCACTACTTTTAGCGTGTATAGAGCAGCATATCTCCACCAGACTCCATGTAAATAATCACTACTTTTAGTGTGTATAGAGCAGCATATCTCCACCAGACTCCATGTAAATAATCACTACTTTTAGCGTGTATAGAGCAGCATATCTCCACCAGACTCCATGTAAATAATCACTACTTTTAGTGTGTATAGAGCAGCATATCTCCACCAGACTCCATGTAAATAATCACTACTTTTAGTGTGTATAGAGCAGCATATCTCCACCAGACTCCATGTTAATAATCACTACTTTTAGCGTGATTTTTGAGAGTTTTAACCAGCCCCCCTTCTGAGGAAACCCGTTTTGGCCGCTTGTACCCTGGATCTCGTTCTTTCTGTCATGCGTGACTCACATCTGCACTCAACTCACATTGGGCAGAGACACCCAATTTACTGCAGTCAGCCTGTCTGAGGCTGGCCCTCAGACAGGCTGACTGCAATGGAAACGGCCCCTCCAGCTGTGATGTCATGTCTGGACCAGCTGCTGCTGCCGGCTGAGGGAAACCAGACGAAAAAGAGATCGATGGAGGCCAGCGTCCTCGTTCAGCTGCAGCTTCTTCAGTCTCGATCTGTCTGTCTCGGGGGAGAGAAGGACTGGGTACTGCAGCGTTTACTTAGGCCCCAGGATCAATACCACAGTATGCAATGTAACCCAGGTCAACATTATGGGATGGATCCCTACAGCGATAGACCTTTTAGTTAAAGAGTAAGATCCTTTTAGTTTAACATGAAACAGAAATCACCATCACCAAACCCACCAGACTCCATGTAAATAATCACTACTTTTAGCGTGTATAGAGCAGCATATCTCCACCAGACTCCATGTAAATAATCACTACTTTTAGTGTGTATAGAGCAGCATATCTCCACCAGACTCCATGTAAATAATGACTACTTTTAGTGTGTATAGAGCAGCATATCTCCACCAGACTCCATGTAAATGACTGTGTGTAACCAGGCAGCATCACATTCAAACATGACCTTTTATAACGTACATAAAGGTCGTTTCTGTCCCTGTTGCCGTGCACGGGTTCGTACTGCAGCCTGAGCAACGAGAGGCTTTTTCTTTCTGGCTGCTGAATAATTTACCAGCATGCAGTTCAACCTTGAGCTGTCCGCTGTGGTCTGACCATCGAGCGCTCTGACACTGACTGCTGCCTCCAGTACTACGTCCTCCTCTCCTCCATCACGGCCTCACCACCGTGTGGGAGGCCGTCGCCTTGTTTTACACGAGAAAAGCAACCTGTTCTCACTCTGAACTCGTTAAATATCGACTCTCAGTCAGTGGCTGACAGCAGTAGAGAGTAGTATGTAGAGAGTAGTATGTAGAGAGTATTATGTAGAGAGTAGTATGTAGAGAGTAGTATGTAGAGAGTAGTATGTAGAGAGTAGTATGTAGAGACAACAGTAGAGAGTAGTATGTAGAGAGTAGCATGTAGAGAGTAGTATGTAGAGACAACAGTAGAGAGTAGTATGTAGAGAGTAGTATGTAGAGACATCAGTAGAGAGTAGTATGTAGAGAGTAGTATGTAGAGAGTAGTATGTAGAGAGTAGTATGTAGAGACAACAGTAGAGAGTAGTATGTAGAGACAACAGTAGAGAGTAGTATGTAGAGAGTAGTATGTAGAGACAACAGTAGAGAGTAGTATGTAGAGAGTAGTATGTAGAGACATCAGTAGAGAGTAGTATGTAGAGAGTATTATGTAGAGAGTAATATGTAGAGAGTAGTATGTAGAGACAACAGTAGAGAGTAATATGTAGAGACAACAGTAGAGAGTAGTATGTAGAGAGTAGTATGTAGAGAGTATTATGTAGAGAGTAGTATGTAGAGAGTATTATGTAGAGACAACAGTAGAGAGTAGTATGTAGAGAGTAGTATGTAGAGAGTATTATGTAGAGAGTAGTATGTAGAGAGTATTATGTAGAGACAACAGTAGAGAGTAGTATGTAGAGAGTAGTATGTAGAGAGTATTATGTAGAGAGTAGTATGTAGAGAGTATTATGTAGAGACAACAGTAGAGAGTAGTATGTAGAGAGTAGTATGTAGAGAGTATTATGTAGAGAGTAGTATGTAGAGAGTATTATGTAGAGACAACAGTAGAGAGTAGTATGTAGAGAGTAGTATGTAGAGAGTAGTATGTAGAGAGTATTATGTAGAGAGTAGTATGTAGAGAGTATTATGTAGAGAGTAGTATGTAGAGAGTATTATGTAGAGACAACAGTAGAGAGTAGTATGTAGAGACAACAGTAGAGAGTAGTATGTAGAGAGTAGTATGTAGAGAGTATTATGTAGAGAGTAGTATGTAGAGAGTATTATGTAGAGACAACAGTAGAGAGTAGTATGTAGAGAGTAGTATGTAGAGAGTATTATGTAGAGAGTAGTATGTAGAGAGTATTATGTAGAGACAACAGTAGAGAGTAGTATGTAGAGAGTAGTATGTAGAGAGTTATGTAGAGAGTAGTATGTAGAGAGTATTATGTAGAGACAACAGTAGAGAGTAGTATGTAGAGAGTAGTATGTAGAGAGTATTATGTAGAGAGTAGTATGTAGAGAGTATTATGTAGAGACAACAGTAGAGAGTAGTATGTAGAGAGTAGTATGTAGAGAGTATTATGTAGAGAGTAGTATGTAGAGAGTATTATGTAGAGACAACAGTAGAGAGTAGTATGTAGAGAGTAGTATGTAGAGAGTATTATGTAGAGAGTAGTATGTAGAGAGTATTATGTAGAGACAACAGTAGAGAGTAGTATGTAGAGAGTAGTATGTAGAGAGTAGTATGTAGAGAGTAGCATGTAGAGAGTAGCATGTAGAGAGTAGTATGTAGAGAGTAGTATGTAGAGAGTAGTATGTAGAGAGTAGTATGTAGAGAGTAGTATGTAGAGAGTAGTATGTAGAGACAACAGTAGAGAGTAGTATGTAGAGAGACAACAGTAGAGAGTAGTATGTAGAGAGACAACAGTAGAGAGTAGTATGTAGAGAGTATTATGTAGAGAGTAGTATGTAGAGAGTATCATGTAGAGAGTAGTATGTGGAGAGTATTATGTAGAGAGTAGTATGTAGAGAGTAGTATGTAGAGACATCAGTAGAGAGTAGTATGTAGAGAGTAGTATGTAGAGAGTAGTATGTAGAGAGTATTATGTAAAGAGTAGTATGTAGAGAGTAGTATGTAGAGAGTAGTATGTAGAGAGCAGTATGTAGAGAGCAGTATGTAGAGAGTATTATGTAGAGAGTAGTATGTAGAGAGTATTATGTAGAGAGTAGTATGTAGAGAGTAGTATGTAGAGAGTAGTATGTAGAGACAACAGTAGAGAGTAGTATGTAGAGAGACAACAGTAGAGAGTAGTATGTAGAGAGTAGTATGTAGAGACATCAGTAGAGAGTAGTATGTAGAGAGTAGTATGTAGAGAGTAGTATGTAGAGACAACAGTAGAGAGTAGTATGTAGAGAGACAACAGTAGAGAGTAGTATGTAGAGAGTAGTATGTAGAGAGGAGTATGTAGAGAGTAGTATGTAGAGAGTAGTATGTAGAGAGTAGTATGTAGATAGTATAGTAACTAAAGCTGTCAGATGAAAAGTAAAAGTACTGTATTTCTGTCTGAAATATAGCGGAGTAGAAGGAGAATGTGGCATGCAAAGACAAGTAAAGTACAAGTACGTCAACATCTAGTACTGAAGTACTGTACTGGAGTACATGTACTTAGTTACATTTTCCACTGGACATTACCCATGTGAACACATCTCTGTGCTCCTTTAATCTGTCCTCCGGCGTGCTGAATACTTAATGAAAGCAGTGGAGACGACAGCGTCTCTTCCATGAGTGTGGTCATGCAGAAGAACGTCGGCCATGTTAGCAAACTGTCAGCGAGGCCGGGACAAGTGTCTCGCCTCGGGAAAAACGTCTCCATCGCTAAAACAGCTTTTTATTCACACGACCCAACAACAAAAAGCATCAAAAGTGTCAAAAAAAAACAACAAAAAGCAGAAAATAGCGATGGCTTATGCTGTGCTTTCATGGTCCAATAATCACTACTTTTAGTGTGTATAGAGCAGCATATCTCCACCAGACTCCATGTAAATAATCACTACTTTTAGTGTGTATAAAGCAGCATATCTCCACCAGACTCCATGTAAATAATCACTACTTTTAGTGTGTATAGAGCAGCATATCTCCACCAGACTCCATGTAAATAATCACTACTTTTAGTGTGTATAGAGCAGCATATCTCCACCAGACTCCATGTAAATAATCACTACTTTTAGCGTGTATAGAGCAGCATATCTCCACCAGACTCCATGTAAATAATCACTACTTTTAGCGTGTATAGAGCAGCATATCTCCACCAGACTCCATGTAAATAATCACTACTTTTAGTGTGTATAGAGCAGCATATCTCCACCAGACTCCATGTAAATAATCACTACTTTTAGCGTGTATAGAGCAGCATATCTCCACCATATATATATATATATATATATATATATATATATATATATATATATACAGGTAAAAGCCAGTAAATTAGAATATTTTGAAAAACTTGATTTATTTCAGTAATTGCATTCAAAGGGTGTAACTTGTACATTATATTTATTCATTGCACACAGACTGATGCATTCAAATGTTTATTTCATTTAATTTTGATGATTTGAAGTGGCAACAAATGAAAATCCAAAATTCCGTGTGTCACAAAATTAGAATATTGTGTAAGGGTTACATTTTGAAGACACCTGGTGCCACAAAGTAATCAGCTGATTAACTCAAAACACCTGCAAAGGGCTTTAAATGGTCTCTCAGTCCAGTTCTGAAGCCTACACAAACATGGGGAAGACTTCAGATTTGACAGCTGTCCAAAAGGCGACCATCGACACATTGCACAAGGAGGGAAAGACACAAAAGGTTATTGCTGAAGAGGCTGGCTGTTCTCAGAGCTCTGTGTCCAAACACATTAATAGAGAGGCAAAGGGAAGGAAAAACTGTGGTCAGAAAAAGTGTACAAGCGATAGGGATCACCGCGCCCTAGTCAAGATTGTGAAAAAAAAGATTCACAAGGAGTGGACAGCTGCTGGAGTCAGTGCTTCAAGATCCACCACCAAGAGACGCTTGAAAGACATGGGTTTCAACTGCCGCATACCTCGTGTCAAGCCACTGTTGACCAAGAAACAGCGCGCGTCTCACCTGGGCTAAGGAAAAAGAGCTGGACTGCTGCTGAGTGGTCCAAAGTCATGTTTTCTGACGAAAGCAAATTTTGCATTTCCTTTGGAAATCGAGGTCCCAGAGTCTGGAGGAAGACAGGAGAGGCACAGGATCCACGTTGCCTGAAGTCTAGTGTAAAGTTTCCACCATCAGTGATGGTTTGGGGTGCCATGTCATCTGCTGGTGTCGGTCCACTCTGTTTCCTGAGATCCAGGGTCAACGCAGCCGTCTACCAGCAAGTTTTAGAGCACTTCATGCTTCCTGCTGCTGACCTGCTCTATGGAGATGGAGATTTCAGGTTCCAACAGGACTTGGCGCCTGCACACAGCGCAAAATCTACCCGTGCCTGGTTTACGGACCATGGTATTTCTGTTCTAAATTGGCCAGCCAACTCCCTGACCTTAGCCCCATAGAAAATCTGTGGGGTATTGTGAAAAGGAAGATGCAGAATGCCAGACCCAAAAACGCAGAAGAGTTGAAGGCCACTATCAGAGCAACCTGGGCTCTCATAACACCTGAGCAGTGCCAGAAACTCATCGACTCCATGCCACGCCGCATTAATGCAGTAATTGAGGCAAAAGGAGCTCCAACACAGTATTGAGTATTGTACATGCTCATATTTTTCATTTTCTTACTTTTCAGTTGGCCAACATTTCTAAAAACTCCCTTTTTTGTATTAGCCTTAAGTAATATTCTAATTTTGTGACACACGGAATTTTGGATTTTCATTTGTTGCCACTTCAAATCATCAAAATTAAATGAAATAAACATTTGAATGCATCAGTCTGTGTGCAATGAATAAATATAATGTACAAGTTACACCTTTTGAATGCAATTACTGAAATAAATCAAGTTTTTCAAAATATTCTAATTTACTGGCTTTTACCTGTGTATATATATATATATATACACACACACACACACATATACACTGTTGCTTCAATCTCGTTGCACAGGTACTGCACTTGTGTATAATGACAATAACGGCTTTCTATTATATTCTATTCTGAAGGTTTTTATCATAAACTGATGTTTTTCTTCGTCGAGTCACAATGCAATCTGCCCGACATCGTCATGGACACGCCAGCTCGTCTCGGGGTGAAGAGATCCAGGATGTGACAATAGAGACACGCACCAGCGCGCTTATAGGAGGATGTAACGGGGCTTTCTCTGCACAAAAAGAAGCCTCATTGCCCCCTCGATGCTTCCCCCATCTCGCTGCTCTCTGAATACACGCCTCACCGGAACAGTGCATCCATTAAAGATCACCACACACATCTCTGAAGGCCTGAGTGTTTGTGTGTCTGTGTGTGTGTGTGTGTGTGTGTGTATCATCTATGGTGTGTTTTTGTGTGTGTATGTGTATTTTCTATGGTGTGTGGCTGTGTGTTTGATTGTGTATCATCTATGGTGTGTTTTTGTGTGTGTGTATTATCAATGGTGTGTGTTTGTGTGTGTTTGTGTGTGTGTGTGTGTGTGTATCATCTATGGTGTGTTTTTGTGTGTGTGTATTATCAATGGTGTGTGTGTGTTTGTGTGTGTGTATGTGCATCATCTATGGTTTGTTTTTGTGTGTGTATGTGTTTGTGTGTCTCTGTGTGTGTTTGTCTGTGTTTCTGTGTGTGTGTGTGTGTGTCTGTGTGGGTTTCAGTGTGTCTATGTGTGTGTGTGAGAGTCTCTGTGTGTGTGTGTGTCTGTTTTTCTATCCTTTTGAGGACCGAGTGTCCTGCAGAGCCGTGTTTCCTGCGTGTATTTGTACTTCTTGTACTTCTTGTACTTCTTGTACTTCTTGTACTTCTTGAAGTATCTCTGTACATTTCTAGACGGAAACAGCAACATGTTAAAAAGCTGCTACCGGTTTGGGGGCTCGTCCGAACCCTAAACCCCAAACCCCAAGCACGCCCAACGCGACAGCCACACCTGCCTAACAGCTGAGCTAGGCGTGGTTACGACCACGTTCCAGTCTTTATTCATTTAATGATCCATGTTTTTTGTGTGTTTTGTGTGTTTTTTGTGCGTCAGTCGGAGCTGCCAACTCGGATCCTGGAAGACCCCGATCCAGACTCCTCTACCTCCGGATTGGACCGCTCCGTAGCCAATCAGATCATCTGGTCATCGGCCCCGCCCTCCACTGGACAGTACGTGTTTGTTTATGATGTTGTTTTACAGCATGTCACTTAGCTTGTAGCTAAGCTAGCAGTAATTTCAGAAACGTTGTAGCTATCTATGGTTGATTGATGCTAACGTTAGCTCAAAACACCATTCAACTGACAGCCTTTGTTGTGTTTGATGCTAACTTGTAGCTAAGCTAGCAGTGAACCAACTTTGTTAAGTAGGTCCATTTTTACTGTTAGCGTCTCGGAGGCTACTTCAGACGCTACAGAAGTCTCTCGTTAGCATCTCGGAGGCTACTTCAGACGCTACAGAAGTCTCTCGTTAGCATCTCGGAGGCTACTTCAGCGTTACAGAAGTCTCTCGTTAGCATCTCGGAGGCTACTTCGTACGTTACAGAAGTCTCTCGTTAGCATCTCGGAGGCTACTTCGGACGTTACAGAAGTCTCTCGTTAGCATCTCGGAGGCTACTTCAGACGTTACAGAAGTCTCTCGTTAGCATCTCGGAGGCTACTTCAGACGTTACAGAAGTCTCTCGTTAGCATCTCGGAGGCTACTTCAGACGCTACAGAAGTCTCTCGTTAGCATCTCGGAGGCTACTTCAGACGCTACAGAAGTCTCTCGTTAGCATCTCGGAGGCTACTTCAGACGTTACAGAAGTCTCTCGTTAGCATCTCGGAGGCTACTTCGGACGCTACAGAAGTCTCTCGTTAGCATCTCGGAGGCTACTTCAGACGCTACAGAAGTCTCTCGTTAGCATCTCGGAGGCTACTTCGGACGCTACAGAAGTCTCTCGTTAGCATCTCGGAGGCTACTTCGGACGCTACAGAAGTCTCTCGTTAGCATCTCGGTGGCTACTTCAGACGCTACAGAAGTCTCTCGTTAGCATCTCGGAGGCTACTTCGGACGCTACAGAAGTCTCTCGTTAGCATCTCGGAGGCTACTTCAGACGCTACAGAAGTCTCTCGTTAGCATCACGGAGGCTACTTCAGACGTTACAGAAGTCTCTCGTTAGCATCTCGGAGGCTACTTCAGACGCTACAGAAGTCTCTCGTTAGCATCTCGGAGGCTACTTCGGACTACAGAAGTCTCTCGTTAGCATCTCGGAGGCTACTTCAGACGCTACAGAAGTCTCTCGTTAGCATCTCGGAGGCTACTTCAGGCGTTACAGAAGTCTCTCGTTAGCATCTCGGAGGCTACTTCAGACGCTACAGAAGTCTCTCGTTAGCATCTCGGAGGCTACTTCAGACGTTACAGAAGTCTCTCGTTAGCATCTCGGAGGCTACTTCGGGCGCTACAGAAGTCTCTCGTTAGCATCTCGGAGGCTACTTCGGACGCTACAGAAGTCTCTCGTTAGCATCTCGGAGGCTACTTCGGACGCTACAGAAGTCTCTCGTTAGCATCTCGGAGGCTACTTCGGACGCTACAGAAGTCTCGTTAGCATCTCGGTGGCTACTTCAGACGCTACAGAAGTCTCTCGTTAGCATCTCGGAGGCTACTTCGGACGCTACAGAAGTCTCTCGTTAGCATCTCGGAGGCTACTTCAGACGCTACAGAAGTCTCTCGTTAGCATCACGGAGGCTACTTCAGACGCTACAGAAGTCTCTCGTTAGCATCTCGGAGGCTACTTCAGACGCTACAGAAGTCTCTCGTTAGCATCTCGGAGGCTACTTCAGACGCTACAGAAGTCTCTCGTTAGCATCTCGGAGGCTACTTCAGACGCTACAGAAGTCTCTCGTTAGCATCTCGGAGGCTACTTCAGACGCTACAGAAGTCTCTCGTTAGCATCTCGGAGGCTACTTCAGACGTTACAGAAGTCTCTCGTTAGCATCTCGGAGGCTACTTCAGACGTTACAGAAGTCTCTCGTTAGCATCTCGGAGGCTACTTCAGACGCTACAGAAGTCTCTCGTTAGCATCTCGTTAGCATCTCGTTAGCATCTCGGAGACTCACATCAGGTTGTGTTTGTTTGTGTAGCTTTGAGCTTTTTAATCCATCACATCCACAGCTCTTCATTCCAGCATCTTTTTGGGCCCTCCTCCCGGGGCCCTTGGTACTCAGCTTACCCCCCCCGCCCCCGCCACCCCCTCCCCCAGCCCCCTCCTCTGCAGTTTCCACCCAGAATAGCTTTTAGTGTCTCGCAGCAGAATAAACTTTATTGTTCCCGTGTGCAGCCGTCTGTCTCCCGACGCAGAGTGAAAACTGTGTTGGAGGCGATAAGA
>JABXJD010000671.1:0-37500 GCA_013375575.1 Percina caprodes
CATCAGAATGGTCTAATATTGACTGTGTGACACCATGGATATGTGATGTTTCTCTCAGACTTGGAATGAAGCTGGCTTAACAGGAGGATTCCGTTCTACAGTTGCCTGAAAAAGAGTAAAATATGGCTTTAACAGCCTGAAAAAGATGTCAAATATACTGTAGATTTACTTGGACATTTTAGCCTTTAATTTTAAAATCCTACATCAGAATGGTCCATATTACTGTGTGACACCATGGATATGTGATGTTTCTCTCAGACTTGGAATGAAGCTGGCTTAACAGGAGGATTCCGTTCTACAGTTGCCTGAAAAAGAGTAAAATATGGCTTTAACAGCCTGAAAAGATGTCAAATATACTGTAGATTTACTTGGACATTTTAGCCTTTAATTTTAAAATCCTACATCAGAATGGTCGATATTGACTGTGTGACACCATGGATATGTGATGTTTCTCTAGACTTGGAATGAAGCTGGCTTAACAGGAGGATTCCGTTCTACAGTTGCCTGAAAAAGAGTAAAATATGGCTTTAACAGCCTGAAAAGATGTCAAATATACTGTAGATTTACTTGGACATTTTAGCCTTTAATTTTAAAATCCTACATCAGAATGGTCCAATATTGACTGTGTGACACCATGGATATGTGATGTTTCTCTCAGACTTGGAATGAAGCTGGTTTAACAGGAGGATTCCGTTCTACAGTTGCCTGAAAAAGTAAAATATGGCTTTAACAGCCTGAAAAAGATGTCAAATATACTGTAGATTTACTTGGACATTTTAGCCTTTAATTTTAAAATCCTACATCAGAATGGTCCGATATTGACTGTGTGACACCATGGATATGTGATGTTTCTCTCAGACTTGGAATGAAGCTGGCTTAACAGGAGGATTCCGTTCTACAGTTGCCTGAAAAAGAGTAAAATATGGCTTTAACAGCCTGAAAAGATGTCAAATATACTGTAGATTTACTTGGACATTTTAGCCTTTAATTTTAAAATCCTACATCAGAATGGTCCAATATTGACTGTGTGACACCATGGATATGTGATGTTTCTCAGACTTGGAATGAAGCTGGTTAACAGGAGGATTCCGTTCTACAGTTGCCTGAAAAAGAGTAAAATATGGCTTTAACAGCCTGAAAAGATGTCAAATATACTGTAGATTTACTTGGACATTTTAGCCTTTAATTTTAAAATCCTACATCAGAATGGTCAATATTGACTGTGTGACACCATGGATATGTGATGTTTCTCTCAGACTTGGAATGAAGCTGGTTTAACAGGAGGATTCCGTTCTACAGTTGCCTGAAAAAGAGTAAAATATGGCTTTAACAGCCTGAAAAAGATGTCAAATATACTGTAGATTTACTTGGACATTTTAGCCTTTAATTTTAAAATCCTACATCAGAATGGTCCAATATTGACTGTGTGACACCATGGATATGTGATGTTTCTCTCAGACTTGGAATGAAGCTGGCTTAACAGGAGGATTCCGTTCTACAGTTGCCTGAAAAAGAGTAAAATATGGCTTTAACAGCCTGAAAAAGATGTCAAATATACTGTAGATTTACTTGGACATTTTAGCCTTTAATTTTAAAATCCTACATCAGAATGGTCCAATATTGACTGTGTGACACCATGGATATGTGATGTCTCTCTAGACTTGGAATGAAGCTGGTTTAACAGGAGGATTCCGTTCTACAGTTGCCTGAAAAAGAGTAAAATATGGCTTTAACAGCCTGAAAAAGATGTCAAATATACTGTAGATTTACTTGGACATTTTAGCCTTTAATTTTAAAATCCTACATCAGAATGGTCCAATATTGACTGTGTGACACCATGGATATGTGATGTTTCTCTCAGACTTGGAATGAAGCTGGTTTAACAGGAGGATTCCGTTCTACAGTTGCCTGAAAAAGAGTAAAATATGGCTTTAACAGCCTGAAAAAGATGTCAAATATACTGTAGATTTACTTGGACATTTTAGCCTTTAATTTTAAAATCCTACATCAGAATGGTCAATATTACTGTGTGACACCATGGATATGTGATGTCTCTCTAGACTTGGAATGAAGCTGGCTTAACAGGAGGATTCCGTTCTACAGTTGCCTGAAAAAGAGTAAAATATGGCTTTAACAGCCTGAAAAAGATGTCAAATATACTGTAGATTTACTTGGACATTTTAGCCTTTAATTTTAAAATCCTACATCAGAATGGTCCAATATTGACTGTGTGACACCATGGATATGTGATGTTTCTCTCAGACTTGGAATGAAGCTGGTTTAACAGGAGGATTCCGTTCTACAGTTGCCTGAAAAAGAGTAAAATATGGCTTTAACAGCCTGAAAAGATGTCAAATATACTGTAGATTTACTTGGACATTTTAGCCTTTAATTTTAAAATCCTACATCAGAATGGTCCGATATTGACTGTGTGACACCATGGATATGTGATGTTTCTCTCAGACTTGGAATGAAGCTGGCTTAACAGGAGGATTCCGTTCTACAGTTGCCTGAAAAAGAGTAAAATATGGCTTTAACAGCCTGAAAAAGATGTCAAATATACTGTAGATTTACTTGGACATTTTAGCCTTTAATTTTAAAATCCTACATCAGAATGGTCCGATATTACTGTGTGACACCATGGATATGTGATGTTTCTCTCAGACTTGGAATGAAGCTGGCTTAACAGGAGGATTCCGTTCTACAGTTGCCTGAAAAAGACTAAAATATGGCTTTAACAGCCTGAAAAGATGTCAAATATACTGTAGATTTACTTGGACATTTTAGCCTTTAATTTTAAAATCCTACATCAGAATGGTCCAATATTGACTGTGTGACACCATGGATATGTGATGTTTCTCTCAGACTTGGAATGAAGCTGGTTTAACAGGAGGATTCCGTTCTACAGTTGCCTGAAAAAGAGTAAAATATGGCTTTAACAGCCTGAAAAGATGTCAAATATACTGTAGATTTACTTGGACATTTTAGCCTTTAATTTTAAAATCCTACATCAGAATGGTCAATATTGACTGTGTGACACCATGGATATGTGATGTTTCTCTCAGACTTGGAATGAAGCTGGTTTAACAGGAGGATTCCGTTCTACAGTTGCCTGAAAAAGAGTAAAATATGGCTTTAACAGCCTGAAAAGATGTCAAATATACTGTAGATTTACTTGGACATTTTAGCCTTTAATTTTAAAATCCTACATCAGAATGGTCCATATTGACTGTGTGACACCATGGATATGTGATGTTTCTCTCAGACTTGGAATGAAGCTGGCTTAACAGGAGGATTCCGTTCTACAGTTGCCTGAAAAAGAGTAAAATATGGCTTTAACAGCCTGAAAAAGATGTCAAATATACTGTAGATTTACTTGGACATTTTAGCCTTTAATTTTAAAATCCTACATCAGAATGGTCCAATATTGACTGTGTGACACCATGGATATGTGATGTTTCTCTCAGACTTGGAATGAAGCTGGTTTAACAGGAGGATTCCGTTCTACAGTTGCCTGAAAAAGAGTAAAATATGGCTTTAACAGCCTGAAAAAGATGTCAAATATACTGTAGATTTACTTGGACATTTTAGCCTTTAATTTTAAAATCCTACATCAGAATGGTCCAATATTGACTGTGTGACACCATGGATATGTGATGTTTCTCTCAGACTTGGAATGAAGCTGGTTTAACAGGAGGATTCCGTTCTACAGTTGCCTGAAAAAGAGTAAAATATGGCTTTAACAGCCTGAAAAAGATGTCAAATATACTGTAGATTTACTTGGACATTTTAGCCTTTAATTTTAAAATCCTACATCAGAATGGTCCAATATTGACTGTGTGACACCATGGATATGTGATGTTTCTCTCAGACTTGGAATGAAGCTGGTTTAACAGGAGGATTCCGTTCTACAGTTGCCTGAAAAAGAGTAAAATATGGCTTTAACAGCCTGAAAAAGATGTCAAATATACTGTAGATTTACTTGGACATTTTAGCCTTTAATTTTAAAATCCTACATCAGAATGGTCCAATATTGACTGTGTGACACCATGGATATGTGATGTTTCTCTCAGACTTGGAATGAAGCTGGTTTAACAGGAGGATTCCGTTCTACAGTTGCCTGAAAAAGAGTAAAATATGGCTTTAACAGCCTGAAAAAGATGTCAAATATACTGTAGATTTACTTGGACATTTTAGCCTTTAATTTTAAAATCCTACATCAGAATGGTCCGATATTGACTGTGTGACACCATGGATATGTGATGTTTCTCTCAGACTTGGAATGAAGCTGGTTTAACAGGAGGATTCCGTTCTACAGTTGCCTGAAAAAGAGTAAAATATGGCTTTAACAGCCTGAAAAAGATGTCAAATATACTGTAGATTTACTTGGACATTTTAGCCTTTAATTTTAAAATCCTACATCAGAATGGTCCAATATTGACTGTGTGACACCATGGATATGTGATGTTTCTCTCAGACTTGGAATGAAGCTGGTTTAACAGGAGGATTCCGTTCTACAGTTGCCTGAAAAAGAGTAAAATATGGCTTTAACAGCCTGAAAAAGATGTCAAATATACTGTAGATTTACTTGGACATTTTAGCCTTTAATTTTAAAATCCTACATCAGAATGGTCCAATATTGACTGTGTGACACCATGGATATGTGATGTTTCTCTCAGACTTGGAATGAAGCTGGTTTAACAGGAGGATTCCGTTCTACAGTTGCCTGAAAAAGAGTAAAATATGGCTTTAACAGCCTGAAAAAGATGTCAAATATACTGTAGATTTACTTGGACATTTTAGCCTTTAATTTTAAAATCCTACATCAGAATGGTCCAATATTGACTGTGTGACACCATGGATATGTGATGTTTCTCTCAGACTTGGAATGAAGCTGGTTTAACAGGAGGATTCCGTTCTACAGTTGCCTGAAAAAGAGTAAAATATGGCTTTAACAGCCTGAAAAAGATGTCAAATATACTGTAGATTTACTTGGACATTTTAGCCTTTAATTTTAAAATCCTACATCAGAATGGTCCAATATTGACTGTGTGACACCATGGATATGTGATGTTTCTCTCAGACTTGGAATGAAGCTGGTTTAACAGGAGGATTCCGTTCTACAGTTGCCTGAAAAAGAGTAAAATATGGCTTTAACAGCCTGAAAAAGATGTCAAATATACTGTAGATTTACTTGGACATTTTAGCCTTTAATTTTAAAATCCTACATCAGAATGGTCCAATATTGACTGTGTGACACCATGGATATGTGATGTTTCTCTCAGACTTGGAATGAAGCTGGTTTAACAGGAGGATTCCGTTCTACAGTTGCCTGAAAAAGAGTAAAATATGGCTTTAACAGCCTGAAAAAGATGTCAAATATACTGTAGATTTACTTGGACATTTTAGCCTTTAATTTTAAAATCCTACATCAGAATGGTCCAATATCTACTGTGTGACACCATGGATATGTGATGTTTCTCTCAGACTTGGAATGAAGCTGGCTTAACAGGAGGATTCCGTTCTACAGTTGCCTGAAAAAGAGTAAAATATGGCTTTAACAGCCTGAAAAAGATGTCAAATATACTGTAGATTTACTTGGACATTTTAGCCTTTAATTTTAAAATCCTACATCAGAATGGTTCAATATTGACTGTGTGACACCATGGATATGTGATGTTTCTCTCAGACTTGGAATGAAGCTGGTTTAACAGGAGGATTCCGTTCTACAGTTGCCTGAAAAAGAGTAAAATATGGCTTTAACAGCCTGAAAAAGATGTCAAATATACTGTAGATTTACTTGGACATTTTAGCCTTTAATTTTAAAATCCTACATCAGAATGGTCAATATTGACTGTGTGACACCATGGATATGTGATGTTTCTCTCAGACTTGGAATGAAGCTGGTTTAACAGGAGGATTCCGTTCTACAGTTGCCTGAAAAAGAGTAAAATATGGCTTTAACAGCCTGAAAAAGATGTCAAATATACTGTAGATTTACTTGGACATTTTAGCCTTTAATTTTAAAATCCTACATCAGAATGGTCCAATATTGACTGTGTGACACCATGGATATGTGATGTTTCTCTCAGACTTGGAATGAAGCTGGTTTAACAGGAGGATTCCGTTCTACAGTTGCCTGAAAAAGAGTAAAATATGGCTTTAACAGCCTGAAAAAGATGTCAAATATACTGTAGATTTACTTGGACATTTTAGCCTTTAATTTTAAAATCCTACATCAGAATGGTCCAATATTGACTGTGTGACACCATGGATATGTGATGTTTCTCTCAGACTTGGAATGAAGCTGGTTTAACAGGAGGATTCCGTTCTACAGTTGCCTGAAAAAGAGTAAAATATGGCTTTAACAGCCTGAAAAAGATGTCAAATATACTGTAGATTTACTTGGACATTTTAGCCTTTAATTTTAAAATCCTACATCAGAATGGTCCAATATTGACTGTGTGACACCATGGATATGTGATGTTTCTCTCAGACTTGGAATGAAGCTGGTTTAACAGGAGGATTCCGTTCTACAGTTGCCTGAAAAAGAGTAAAATATGGCTTTAACAGCCTGAAAAGATGTCAAATATACTGTAGATTTACTTGGACATTTTAGCCTTTAATTTTAAAATCCTACATCAGAATGGTCCAATATTGACTGTGTGACACCATGGATATGTGATGTTTCTCTCAGACTTGGAATGAAGCTGGTTTAACAGGAGGATTCCGTTCTACAGTTGCCTGAAAAAGAGTAAAATATGGCTTTAACAGCCTGAAAAGATGTCAAATATACTGTAGATTTACTTGGACATTTTAGCCTTTAATTTTAAAATCCTACATCAGAATGGTCCAATATTGACTGTGTGACACCATGGATATGTGATGTTTCTCTCAGACTTGGAATGAAGCTGGTTTAACAGGAGGATTCCGTTCTACAGTTGCCTGAAAAAGAGTAAAATATGGCTTTAACAGCCTGAAAAAGATGTCAAATATACTGTAGATTTACTTGGACATTTTAGCCTTTAATTTTAAAATCCTACATCAGAATGGTCCAATATTGACTGTGTGACACCATGGATATGTGATGTTTCTCTCAGACTTGGAATGAAGCTGGTTTAACAGGAGGATTCCGTTCTACAGTTGCCTGAAAAAGAGTAAAATATGGCTTTAACAGCCTGAAAAAGATGTCAAATATACTGTAGATTTACTTGGACATTTTAGCCTTTAATTTTAAAATCCTACATCAGAATGGTCCAATATTGACTGTGTGACACCATGGATATGTGATGTTTCTCTCAGACTTGGAATGAAGCTGGTTTAACAGGAGGATTCCGTTCTACAGTTGCCTGAAAAAGAGTAAAATATGGCTTTAACAGCCTGAAAAAGATGTCAAATATACTGTAGATTTACTTGGACATTTTAGCCTTTAATTTTAAAATCCTACATCAGAATGGTCCAATATTGACTGTGTGACACCATGGATATGTGATGTTTCTCTCAGACTTGGAATGAAGCTGGTTAACAGGAGGATTCCGTTCTACAGTTGCCTGAAAAAGAGTAAAATATGGCTTTAACAGCCTGAAAAAGATGTCAAATATACTGTAGATTTACTTGGACATTTTAGCCTTTAATTTTAAAATCCTACATCAGAATGGTCCAATATTGACTGTGTGACACCATGGATATGTGATGTTTCTCTCAGACTTGGAATGAAGCTGGTTTAACAGGAGGATTCCGTTCTACAGTTGCCTGAAAAAGAGTAAAATATGGCTTTAACAGCCTGAAAAAGATGTCAAATATACTGTAGATTTACTTGGACATTTTAGCCTTTAATTTTAAAATCCTACATCAGAATGGTCCAATATTGACTGTGTGACACCATGGATATGTGATGTTTCTCTCAGACTTGGAATGAAGCTGGTTTAACAGGAGGATTCCGTTCTACAGTTGCCTGAAAAAGAGTAAAATATGGCTTTAACAGCCTGAAAAAGATGTCAAATATACTGTAGATTTACTTGGACATTTTAGCCTTTAATTTTAAAATCCTACATCAGAATGGTCCATATTGACTGTGTGACACCATGGATATGTGATGTTTCTCTCAGACTTGGAATGAAGCTGGTTTAACAGGAGGATTCCGTTCTACAGTTGCCTGAAAAAGAGTAAAATATGGCTTTAACAGCCTGAAAAAGATGTCAAATATACTGTAGATTTACTTGGACATTTTAGCCTTTAATTTTAAAATCCTACATCAGAATGGTCCAATATTGACTGTGTGACACCATGGATATGTGATGTTTCTCTCAGACTTGGAATGAAGCTGGTTTAACAGGAGGATTCCGTTCTACAGTTGCCTGAAAAAGAGTAAAATATGGCTTTAACAGCCTGAAAAAGATGTCAAATATACTGTAGATTTACTTGGACATTTTAGCCTTTAATTTTAAAATCCTACATCAGAATGGTCCATATTGACTGTGTGACACCATGGATATGTGATGTTTCTCTCAGACTTGGAATGAAGCTGGTTTAACAGGAGGATTCCGTTCTACAGTTGCCTGAAAAAGAGTAAAATATGGCTTTAACAGCCTGAAAAAGATGTCAAATATACTGTAGATTTACTTGGACATTTTAGCCTTTAATTTTAAAATCCTACATCAGAATGGTCCATATTGACTGTGTGACACCATGGATATGTGATGTTTCTCTCAGACTTGGAATGAAGCTGGTTTAACAGGAGGATTCCGTTCTACAGTTGCCTGAAAAAGAGTAAAATATGGCTTTAACAGCCTGAAAAAGATGTCAAATATACTGTAGATTTACTTGGACATTTTAGCCTTTAATTTTAAAATCCTACATCAGAATGGTCCAATATTGACTGTGTGACACCATGGATATGTGATGTTTCTCTCAGACTTGGAATGAAGCTGGCTTAACAGGAGGATTCCGTTCTACAGTTGCCTGAAAAAGAGTAAAATATGGCTTTAACAGCCTGAAAAAGATGTCAAATATACTGTAGATTTACTTGGACATTTTAGCCTTTAATTTTAAAATCCTACATCAGAATGGTCCAATATTGACTGTGTGACACCATGGATATGTGATGTTTCTCTCAGACTTGGAATGAAGCTGGTTTAACAGGAGGATTCCGTTCTACAGTTGCCTGAAAAAGAGTAAAATATGGCTTTAACAGCCTGAAAAAGATGTCAAATATACTGTAGATTTACTTGGACATTTTAGCCTTTAATTTTAAAATCCTACATCAGAATGGTCCGATATTGACTGTGTGACACCATGGATATGTGATGTTTCTCTCAGACTTGGAATGAAGCTGGTTTAACAGGAGGATTCCGTTCTACAGTTGCCTGAAAAAGAGTAAAATATGGCTTTAACAGCCTGAAAAAGATGTCAAATATACTGTAGATTTACTTGGACATTTTAGCCTTTAATTTTAAAATCCTACATCAGAATGGTCCAATATTGACTGTGTGACACCATGGATATGTGATGTTTCTCTCAGACTTGGAATGAAGCTGGTTTAACAGGAGGATTCCGTTCTACAGTTGCCTGAAAAAGAGTAAAATATGGCTTTAACAGCCTGAAAAAGATGTCAAATATACTGTAGATTTACTTGGACATTTTAGCCTTTAATTTTAAAATCCTACATCAGAATGGTCCAATATTGACTGTGTGACACCATGGATATGTGATGTTTCTCTCAGACTTGGAATGAAGCTGGTTTAACAGGAGGATTCCGTTCTACAGTTGCCTGAAAAAGAGTAAAATATGGCTTTAACAGCCTGAAAAAGATGTCAAATATACTGTAGATTTACTTGGACATTTTAGCCTTTAATTTTAAAATCCTACATCAGAATGGTCCAATATTGACTGTGTGACACCATGGATATGTGATGTTTCTCTCAGACTTGGAATGAAGCTGGTTTAACAGGAGGATTCCGTTCTACAGTTGCCTGAAAAAGAGTAAAATATGGCTTTAACAGCCTGAAAAAGATGTCAAATATACTGTAGATTTACTTGGACATTTTAGCCTTTAATTTTAAAATCCTACATCAGAATGGTCCATATTGACTGTGTGACACCATGGATATGTGATGTTTCTCTCAGACTTGGAATGAAGCTGGTTTAACAGGAGGATTCCGTTCTACAGTTGCCTGAAAAAGAGTAAAATATGGCTTTAACAGCCTGAAAAAGATGTCAAATATACTGTAGATTTACTTGGACATTTTAGCCTTTAATTTTAAAATCCTACATCAGAATGGTCCAATATTGACTGTGTGACACCATGGATATGTGATGTTTCTCTCAGACTTGGAATGAAGCTGGTTTAACAGGAGGATTCCGTTCTACAGTTGCCTGAAAAAGAGTAAAATATGGCTTTAACAGCCTGAAAAAGATGTCAAATATACTGTAGATTTACTTGGACATTTTAGCCTTTAATTTTAAAATCCTACATCAGAATGGTCCAATATTGACTGTGTGACACCATGGATATGTGATGTTTCTCTCAGACTTGGAATGAAGCTGGTTTAACAGGAGGATTCCGTTCTACAGTTGCCTGAAAAAGAGTAAAATATGGCTTTAACAGCCTGAAAAAGATGTCAAATATACTGTAGATTTACTTGGACATTTTAGCCTTTAATTTTAAAATCCTACATCAGAATGGTCCATATTGACTGTGTGACACCATGGATATGTGATGTTTCTCTCAGACTTGGAATGAAGCTGGTTTAACAGGAGGATTCCGTTCTACAGTTGCCTGAAAAAGAGTAAAATATGGCTTTAACAGCCTGAAAAAGATGTCAAATATACTGTAGATTTACTTGGACATTTTAGCCTTTAATTTTAAAATCCTACATCAGAATGGTCCAATATTGACTGTGTGACACCATGGATATGTGATGTTTCTCTCAGACTTGGAATGAAGCTGGTTTAACAGGAGGATTCCGTTCTACAGTTGCCTGAAAAAGAGTAAAATATGGCTTTAACAGCCTGAAAAAGATGTCAAATATACTGTAGATTTACTTGGACATTTTAGCCTTTAATTTTAAAATCCTACATCAGAATGGTCCATATTGACTGTGTGACACCATGGATATGTGATGTTTCTCTCAGACTTGGAATGAAGCTGGTTTAACAGGAGGATTCCGTTCTACAGTTGCCTGAAAAAGAGTAAAATATGGCTTTAACAGCCTGAAAAAGATGTCAAATATACTGTAGATTTACTTGGACATTTTAGCCTTTAATTTTAAAATCCTACATCAGAATGGTCCATATTGACTGTGTGACACCATGGATATGTGATGTTTCTCTCAGACTTGGAATGAAGCTGGTTTAACAGGAGGATTCCGTTCTACAGTTGCCTGAAAAAGAGTAAAATATGGCTTTAACAGCCTGAAAAAGATGTCAAATATACTGTAGATTTACTTGGACATTTTAGCCTTTAATTTTAAAATCCTACATCAGAATGGTCCAATATTGACTGTGTGACACCATGGATATGTGATGTTTCTCTCAGACTTGGAATGAAGCTGGTTTAACAGGAGGATTCCGTTCTACAGTTGCCTGAAAAAGAGTAAAATATGGCTTTAACAGCCTGAAAAAGATGTCAAATATACTGTAGATTTACTTGGACATTTTAGCCTTTAATTTTAAAATCCTACATCAGAATGGTCCAATATTGACTGTGTGACACCATGGATATGTGATGTTTCTCTCAGACTTGGAATGAAGCTGGTTTAACAGGAGGATTCCGTTCTACAGTTGCCTGAAAAAGAGTAAAATATGGCTTTAACAGCCTGAAAAAGATGTCAAATATACTGTAGATTTACTTGGACATTTTAGCCTTTAATTTTAAAATCCTACATCAGAATGGTCCATATTGACTGTGTGACACCATGGATATGTGATGTTTCTCTCAGACTTGGAATGAAGCTGGTTTAACAGGAGGATTCCGTTCTACAGTTGCCTGAAAAAGAGTAAAATATGGCTTTAACAGCCTGAAAAAGATGTCAAATATACTGTAGATTTACTTGGACATTTTAGCCTTTAATTTTAAAATCCTACATCAGAATGGTCCAATATTGACTGTGTGACACCATGGATATGTGATGTTTCTCTCAGACTTGGAATGAAGCTGGTTTAACAGGAGGATTCCGTTCTACAGTTGCCTGAAAAAGAGTAAAATATGGCTTTAACAGCCTGAAAAAGATGTCAAATATACTGTAGATTTACTTGGACATTTTAGCCTTTAATTTTAAAATCCTACATCAGAATGGTCCATATTGACTGTGTGACACCATGGATATGTGATGTTTCTCTCAGACTTGGAATGAAGCTGGTTTAACAGGAGGATTCCGTTCTACAGTTGCCTGAAAAAGAGTAAAATATGGCTTTAACAGCCTGAAAAAGATGTCAAATATACTGTAGATTTACTTGGACATTTTAGCCTTTAATTTTAAAATCCTACATCAGAATGGTCCAATATTGACTGTGTGACACCATGGATATGTGATGTTTCTCTCAGACTTGGAATGAAGCTGGTTTAACAGGAGGATTCCGTTCTACAGTTGCCTGAAAAAGAGTAAAATATGGCTTTAACAGCCTGAAAAAGATGTCAAATATACTGTAGATTTACTTGGACATTTTAGCCTTTAATTTTAAAATCCTACATCAGAATGGTCCAATATTGACTGTGTGACACCATGGATATGTGATGTTTCTCTCAGACTTGGAATGAAGCTGGTTTAACAGGAGGATTCCGTTCTACAGTTGCCTGAAAAAGAGTAAAATATGGCTTTAACAGCCTGAAAAAGATGTCAAATATACTGTAGATTTACTTGGACATTTTAGCCTTTAATTTTAAAATCCTACATCAGAATGGTCCAATATTGACTGTGTGACACCATGGATATGTGATGTTTCTCTCAGACTTGGAATGAAGCTGGTTTAACAGGAGGATTCCGTTCTACAGTTGCCTGAAAAAGAGTAAAATATGGCTTTAACAGCCTGAAAAAGATGTCAAATATACTGTAGATTTACTTGGACATTTTAGCCTTTAATTTTAAAATCCTACATCAGAATGGTCCAATATTGACTGTGTGACACCATGGATATGTGATGTTTCTCTCAGACTTGGAATGAAGCTGGTTTAACAGGAGGATTCCGTTCTACAGTTGCCTGAAAAAGAGTAAAATATGGCTTTAACAGCCTGAAAAAGATGTCAAATATACTGTAGATTTACTTGGACATTTTAGCCTTTAATTTTAAAATCCTACATCAGAATGGTCCAATATTGACTGTGTGACACCATGGATATGTGATGTTTCTCTCAGACTTGGAATGAAGCTGGTTTAACAGGAGGATTCCGTTCTACAGTTGCCTGAAAAAGAGTAAAATATGGCTTTAACAGCCTGAAAAAGATGTCAAATATACTGTAGATTTACTTGGACATTTTAGCCTTTAATTTTAAAATCCTACATCAGAATGGTCCAATATTGACTGTGTGACACCATGGATATGTGATGTTTCTCTCAGACTTGGAATGAAGCTGGTTTAACAGGAGGATTCCGTTCTACAGTTGCCTGAAAAAGAGTAAAATATGGCTTTAACAGCCTGAAAAAGATGTCAAATATACTGTAGATTTACTTGGACATTTTAGCCTTTAATTTTAAAATCCTACATCAGAATGGTCCAATATTGACTGTGTGACACCATGGATATGTGATGTTTCTCTCAGACTTGGAATGAAGCTGGTTTAACAGGAGGATTCCGTTCTACAGTTGCCTGAAAAAGAGTAAAATATGGCTTTAACAGCCTGAAAAAGATGTCAAATATACTGTAGATTTACTTGGACATTTTAGCCTTTAATTTTAAAATCCTACATCAGAATGGTCCAATATTGACTGTGTGACACCATGGATATGTGATGTTTCTCTCAGACTTGGAATGAAGCTGGTTTAACAGGAGGATTCCGTTCTACAGTTGCCTGAAAAAGAGTAAAATATGGCTTTAACAGCCTGAAAAAGATGTCAAATATACTGTAGATTTACTTGGACATTTTAGCCTTTAATTTTAAAATCCTACATCAGAATGGTCCAATATTGACTGTGTGACACCATGGATATGTGATGTTTCTCTCAGACTTGGAATGAAGCTGGTTTAACAGGAGGATTCCGTTCTACAGTTGCCTGAAAAAGAGTAAAATATGGCTTTAACAGCCTGAAAAAGATGTCAAATATACTGTAGATTTACTTGGACATTTTAGCCTTTAATTTTAAAATCCTACATCAGAATGGTCCAATATTGACTGTGTGACACCATGGATATGTGATGTTTCTCTCAGACTTGGAATGAAGCTGGTTTAACAGGAGGATTCCGTTCTACAGTTGCCTGAAAAAGAGTAAAATATGGCTTTAACAGCCTGAAAAAGATGTCAAATATACTGTAGATTTACTTGGACATTTTAGCCTTTAATTTTAAAATCCTACATCAGAATGGTCCAATATTGACTGTGTGACACCATGGATATGTGATGTTTCTCTCAGACTTGGAATGAAGCTGGTTTAACAGGAGGATTCCGTTCTACAGTTGCCTGAAAAAGAGTAAAATATGGCTTTAACAGCCTGAAAAAGATGTCAAATATACTGTAGATTTACTTGGACATTTTAGCCTTTAATTTTAAAATCCTACATCAGAATGGTCCAATATTGACTGTGTGACACCATGGATATGTGATGTTTCTCTCAGACTTGGAATGAAGCTGGTTTAACAGGAGGATTCCGTTCTACAGTTGCCTGAAAAAGAGTAAAATATGGCTTTAACAGCCTGAAAAAGATGTCAAATATACTGTAGATTTACTTGGACATTTTAGCCTTTAATTTTAAAATCCTACATCAGAATGGTCCAATATTGACTGTGTGACACCATGGATATGTGATGTTTCTCTCAGACTTGGAATGAAGCTGGTTTAACAGGAGGATTCCGTTCTACAGTTGCCTGAAAAAGAGTAAAATATGGCTTTAACAGCCTGAAAAAGATGTCAAATATACTGTAGATTTACTTGGACATTTTAGCCTTTAATTTTAAAATCCTACATCAGAATGGTCCAATATTGACTGTGTGACACCATGGATATGTGATGTTTCTCTCAGACTTGGAATGAAGCTGGTTTAACAGGAGGATTCCGTTCTACAGTTGCCTGAAAAAGAGTAAAATATGGCTTTAACAGCCTGAAAAAGATGTCAAATATACTGTAGATTTACTTGGACATTTTAGCCTTTAATTTTAAAATCCTACATCAGAATGGTCCAATATTGACTGTGTGACACCATGGATATGTGATGTTTCTCTCAGACTTGGAATGAAGCTGGTTTAACAGGAGGATTCCGTTCTACAGTTGCCTGAAAAAGAGTAAAATATGGCTTTAACAGCCTGAAAAAGATGTCAAATATACTGTAGATTTACTTGGACATTTTAGCCTTTAATTTTAAAATCCTACATCAGAATGGTCCAATATTGACTGTGTGACACCATGGATATGTGATGTTTCTCTCAGACTTGGAATGAAGCTGGTTTAACAGGAGGATTCCGTTCTACAGTTGCCTGAAAAAGAGTAAAATATGGCTTTAACAGCCTGAAAAAGATGTCAAATATACTGTAGATTTACTTGGACATTTTAGCCTTTAATTTTAAAATCCTACATCAGAATGGTCCATATTGACTGTGTGACACCATGGATATGTGATGTTTCTCTCAGACTTGGAATGAAGCTGGTTTAACAGGAGGATTCCGTTCTACAGTTGCCTGAAAAAGAGTAAAATATGGCTTTAACAGCCTGAAAAAGATGTCAAATATACTGTAGATTTACTTGGACATTTTAGCCTTTAATTTTAAAATCCTACATCAGAATGGTCCAATATTGACTGTGTGACACCATGGATATGTGATGTTTCTCTCAGACTTGGAATGAAGCTGGTTTAACAGGAGGATTCCGTTCTACAGTTGCCTGAAAAAGAGTAAAATATGGCTTTAACAGCCTGAAAAAGATGTCAAATATACTGTAGATTTACTTGGACATTTTAGCCTTTAATTTTAAAATCCTACATCAGAATGGTCCATATTGACTGTGTGACACCATGGATATGTGATGTTTCTCTCAGACTTGGAATGAAGCTGGTTTAACAGGAGGATTCCGTTCTACAGTTGCCTGAAAAAGAGTAAAATATGGCTTTAACAGCCTGAAAAAGATGTCAAATATACTGTAGATTTACTTGGACATTTTAGCCTTTAATTTTAAAATCCTACATCAGAATGGTCCAATATTGACTGTGTGACACCATGGATATGTGATGTTTCTCTCAGACTTGGAATGAAGCTGGTTTAACAGGAGGATTCCGTTCTACAGTTGCCTGAAAAAGAGTAAAATATGGCTTTAACAGCCTGAAAAAGATGTCAAATATACTGTAGATTTACTTGGACATTTTAGCCTTTAATTTTAAAATCCTACATCAGAATGGTCCAATATTGACTGTGTGACACCATGGATATGTGATGTTTCTCTCAGACTTGGAATGAAGCTGGTTTAACAGGAGGATTCCGTTCTACAGTTGCCTGAAAAAGAGTAAAATATGGCTTTAACAGCCTGAAAAAGATGTCAAATATACTGTAGATTTACTTGGACATTTTAGCCTTTAATTTTAAAATCCTACATCAGAATGGTCCATATTGACTGTGTGACACCATGGATATGTGATGTTTCTCTCAGACTTGGAATGAAGCTGGTTTAACAGGAGGATTCCGTTCTACAGTTGCCTGAAAAAGAGTAAAATATGGCTTTAACAGCCTGAAAAAGATGTCAAATATACTGTAGATTTACTTGGACATTTTAGCCTTTAATTTTAAAATCCTACATCAGAATGGTCCAATATTGACTGTGTGACACCATGGATATGTGATGTTTCTCTCAGACTTGGAATGAAGCTGGTTTAACAGGAGGATTCCGTTCTACAGTTGCCTGAAAAAGAGTAAAATATGGCTTTAACAGCCTGAAAAAGATGTCAAATATACTGTAGATTTACTTGGACATTTTAGCCTTTAATTTTAAAATCCTACATCAGAATGGTCCAATATTGACTGTGTGACACCATGGATATGTGATGTTTCTCTCAGACTTGGAATGAAGCTGGTTTAACAGGAGGATTCCGTTCTACAGTTGCCTGAAAAAGAGTAAAATATGGCTTTAACAGCCTGAAAAAGATGTCAAATATACTGTAGATTTACTTGGACATTTTAGCCTTTAATTTTAAAATCCTACATCAGAATGGTCCAATATTGACTGTGTGACACCATGGATATGTGATGTTTCTCTCAGACTTGGAATGAAGCTGGTTTAACAGGAGGATTCCGTTCTACAGTTGCCTGAAAAAGAGTAAAATATGGCTTTAACAGCCTGAAAAAGATGTCAAATATACTGTAGATTTACTTGGACATTTTAGCCTTTAATTTTAAAATCCTACATCAGAATGGTCCAATATTGACTGTGTGACACCATGGATATGTGATGTTTCTCTCAGACTTGGAATGAAGCTGGTTTAACAGGAGGATTCCGTTCTACAGTTGCCTGAAAAAGAGTAAAATATGGCTTTAACAGCCTGAAAAAGATGTCAAATATACTGTAGATTTACTTGGACATTTTAGCCTTTAATTTTAAAATCCTACATCAGAATGGTCCATATTGACTGTGTGACACCATGGATATGTGATGTTTCTCTCAGACTTGGAATGAAGCTGGTTTAACAGGAGGATTCCGTTCTACAGTTGCCTGAAAAAGAGTAAAATATGGCTTTAACAGCCTGAAAAAGATGTCAAATATACTGTAGATTTACTTGGACATTTTAGCCTTTAATTTTAAAATCCTACATCAGAATGGTCCAATATTGACTGTGTGACACCATGGATATGTGATGTTTCTCTCAGACTTGGAATGAAGCTGGTTTAACAGGAGGATTCCGTTCTACAGTTGCCTGAAAAAGAGTAAAATATGGCTTTAACAGCCTGAAAAAGATGTCAAATATACTGTAGATTTACTTGGACATTTTAGCCTTTAATTTTAAAATCCTACATCAGAATGGTCCATATTGACTGTGTGACACCATGGATATGTGATGTTTCTCTCAGACTTGGAATGAAGCTGGTTTAACAGGAGGATTCCGTTCTACAGTTGCCTGAAAAAGAGTAAAATATGGCTTTAACAGCCTGAAAAAGATGTCAAATATACTGTAGATTTACTTGGACATTTTAGCCTTTAATTTTAAAATCCTACATCAGAATGGTCCAATATTGACTGTGTGACACCATGGATATGTGATGTTTCTCTCAGACTTGGAATGAAGCTGGTTTAACAGGAGGATTCCGTTCTACAGTTGCCTGAAAAAGAGTAAAATATGGCTTTAACAGCCTGAAAAAGATGTCAAATATACTGTAGATTTACTTGGACATTTTAGCCTTTAATTTTAAAATCCTACATCAGAATGGTCCAATATTGACTGTGTGACACCATGGATATGTGATGTTTCTCTCAGACTTGGAATGAAGCTGGTTTAACAGGAGGATTCCGTTCTACAGTTGCCTGAAAAAGAGTAAAATATGGCTTTAACAGCCTGAAAAAGATGTCAAATATACTGTAGATTTACTTGGACATTTTAGCCTTTAATTTTAAAATCCTACATCAGAATGGTCCATATTGACTGTGTGACACCATGGATATGTGATGTTTCTCTCAGACTTGGAATGAAGCTGGTTTAACAGGAGGATTCCGTTCTACAGTTGCCTGAAAAAGAGTAAAATATGGCTTTAACAGCCTGAAAAAGATGTCAAATATACTGTAGATTTACTTGGACATTTTAGCCTTTAATTTTAAAATCCTACATCAGAATGGTCCAATATTGACTGTGTGACACCATGGATATGTGATGTTTCTCTCAGACTTGGAATGAAGCTGGTTTAACAGGAGGATTCCGTTCTACAGTTGCCTGAAAAAGAGTAAAATATGGCTTTAACAGCCTGAAAAAGATGTCAAATATACTGTAGATTTACTTGGACATTTTAGCCTTTAATTTTAAAATCCTACATCAGAATGGTCCAATATTGACTGTGTGACACCATGGATATGTGATGTTTCTCTCAGACTTGGAATGAAGCTGGTTTAACAGGAGGATTCCGTTCTACAGTTGCCTGAAAAAGAGTAAAATATGGCTTTAACAGCCTGAAAAAGATGTCAAATATACTGTAGATTTACTTGGACATTTTAGCCTTTAATTTTAAAATCCTACATCAGAATGGTCCAATATTGACTGTGTGACACCATGGATATGTGATGTTTCTCTCAGACTTGGAATGAAGCTGGTTTAACAGGAGGATTCCGTTCTACAGTTGCCTGAAAAAGAGTAAAATATGGCTTTAACAGCCTGAAAAAGATGTCAAATATACTGTAGATTTACTTGGACATTTTAGCCTTTAATTTTAAAATCCTACATCAGAATGGTCCAATATTGACTGTGTGACACCATGGATATGTGATGTTTCTCTCAGACTTGGAATGAAGCTGGTTTAACAGGAGGATTCCGTTCTACAGTTGCCTGAAAAAGAGTAAAATATGGCTTTAACAGCCTGAAAAAGATGTCAAATATACTGTAGATTTACTTGGACATTTTAGCCTTTAATTTTAAAATCCTACATCAGAATGGTCCAATATTGACTGTGTGACACCATGGATATGTGATGTTTCTCTCAGACTTGGAATGAAGCTGGTTTAACAGGAGGATTCCGTTCTACAGTTGCCTGAAAAAGAGTAAAATATGGCTTTAACAGCCTGAAAAAGATGTCAAATATACTGTAGATTTACTTGGACATTTTAGCCTTTAATTTTAAAATCCTACATCAGAATGGTCCAATATTGACTGTGTGACACCATGGATATGTGATGTTTCTCTCAGACTTGGAATGAAGCTGGTTTAACAGGAGGATTCCGTTCTACAGTTGCCTGAAAAAGAGTAAAATATGGCTTTAACAGCCTGAAAAAGATGTCAAATATACTGTAGATTTACTTGGACATTTTAGCCTTTAATTTTAAAATCCTACATCAGAATGGTCCAATATTGACTGTGTGACACCATGGATATGTGATGTTTCTCTCAGACTTGGAATGAAGCTGGTTTAACAGGAGGATTCCGTTCTACAGTTGCCTGAAAAAGAGTAAAATATGGCTTTAACAGCCTGAAAAAGATGTCAAATATACTGTAGATTTACTTGGACATTTTAGCCTTTAATTTTAAAATCCTACATCAGAATGGTCCAATATTGACTGTGTGACACCATGGATATGTGATGTTTCTCTCAGACTTGGAATGAAGCTGGTTTAACAGGAGGATTCCGTTCTACAGTTGCCTGAAAAAGAGTAAAATATGGCTTTAACAGCCTGAAAAAGATGTCAAATATACTGTAGATTTACTTGGACATTTTAGCCTTTAATTTTAAAATCCTACATCAGAATGGTCCAATATTGACTGTGTGACACCATGGATATGTGATGTTTCTCTCAGACTTGGAATGAAGCTGGTTTAACAGGAGGATTCCGTTCTACAGTTGCCTGAAAAAGAGTAAAATATGGCTTTAACAGCCTGAAAAAGATGTCAAATATACTGTAGATTTACTTGGACATTTTAGCCTTTAATTTTAAAATCCTACATCAGAATGGTCCAATATTGACTGTGTGACACCATGGATATGTGATGTTTCTCTCAGACTTGGAATGAAGCTGGTTTAACAGGAGGATTCCGTTCTACAGTTGCCTGAAAAAGAGTAAAATATGGCTTTAACAGCCTGAAAAAGATGTCAAATATACTGTAGATTTACTTGGACATTTTAGCCTTTAATTTTAAAATCCTACATCAGAATGGTCCAATATTGACTGTGTGACACCATGGATATGTGATGTTTCTCTCAGACTTGGAATGAAGCTGGTTTAACAGGAGGATTCCGTTCTACAGTTGCCTGAAAAAGAGTAAAATATGGCTTTAACAGCCTGAAAAAGATGTCAAATATACTGTAGATTTACTTGGACATTTTAGCCTTTAATTTTAAAATCCTACATCAGAATGGTCCATATTGACTGTGTGACACCATGGATATGTGATGTTTCTCTCAGACTTGGAATGAAGCTGGTTTAACAGGAGGATTCCGTTCTACAGTTGCCTGAAAAAGAGTAAAATATGGCTTTAACAGCCTGAAAAAGATGTCAAATATACTGTAGATTTACTTGGACATTTTAGCCTTTAATTTTAAAATCCTACATCAGAATGGTCCAATATTGACTGTGTGACACCATGGATATGTGATGTTTCTCTCAGACTTGGAATGAAGCTGGTTTAACAGGAGGATTCCGTTCTACAGTTGCCTGAAAAAGAGTAAAATATGGCTTTAACAGCCTGAAAAAGATGTCAAATATACTGTAGATTTACTTGGACATTTTAGCCTTTAATTTTAAAATCCTACATCAGAATGGTCCAATATTGACTGTGTGACACCATGGATATGTGATGTTTCTCTCAGACTTGGAATGAAGCTGGTTTAACAGGAGGATTCCGTTCTACAGTTGCCTGAAAAAGAGTAAAATATGGCTTTAACAGCCTGAAAAAGATGTCAAATATACTGTAGATTTACTTGGACATTTTAGCCTTTAATTTTAAAATCCTACATCAGAATGGTCCAATATTGACTGTGTGACACCATGGATATGTGATGTTTCTCTCAGACTTGGAATGAAGCTGGTTTAACAGGAGGATTCCGTTCTACAGTTGCCTGAAAAAGAGTAAAATATGGCTTTAACAGCCTGAAAAAGATGTCAAATATACTGTAGATTTACTTGGACATTTTAGCCTTTAATTTTAAAATCCTACATCAGAATGGTCCATATTGACTGTGTGACACCATGGATATGTGATGTTTCTCTCAGACTTGGAATGAAGCTGGTTTAACAGGAGGATTCCGTTCTACAGTTGCCTGAAAAAGAGTAAAATATGGCTTTAACAGCCTGAAAAAGATGTCAAATATACTGTAGATTTACTTGGACATTTTAGCCTTTAATTTTAAAATCCTACATCAGAATGGTCCAATATTGACTGTGTGACACCATGGATATGTGATGTTTCTCTCAGACTTGGAATGAAGCTGGTTTAACAGGAGGATTCCGTTCTACAGTTGCCTGAAAAAGAGTAAAATATGGCTTTAACAGCCTGAAAAAGATGTCAAATATACTGTAGATTTACTTGGACATTTTAGCCTTTAATTTTAAAATCCTACATCAGAATGGTCCAATATTGACTGTGTGACACCATGGATATGTGATGTTTCTCTCAGACTTGGAATGAAGCTGGTTTAACAGGAGGATTCCGTTCTACAGTTGCCTGAAAAAGAGTAAAATATGGCTTTAACAGCCTGAAAAAGATGTCAAATATACTGTAGATTTACTTGGACATTTTAGCCTTTAATTTTAAAATCCTACATCAGAATGGTCCAATATTGACTGTGTGACACCATGGATATGTGATGTTTCTCTCAGACTTGGAATGAAGCTGGTTTAACAGGAGGATTCCGTTCTACAGTTGCCTGAAAAAGAGTAAAATATGGCTTTAACAGCCTGAAAAAGATGTCAAATATACTGTAGATTTACTTGGACATTTTAGCCTTTAATTTTAAAATCCTACATCAGAATGGTCCAATATTGACTGTGTGACACCATGGATATGTGATGTTTCTCTCAGACTTGGAATGAAGCTGGTTTAACAGGAGGATTCCGTTCTACAGTTGCCTGAAAAAGAGTAAAATATGGCTTTAACAGCCTGAAAAAGATGTCAAATATACTGTAGATTTACTTGGACATTTTAGCCTTTAATTTTAAAATCCTACATCAGAATGGTCCAATATTGACTGTGTGACACCATGGATATGTGATGTTTCTCTCAGACTTGGAATGAAGCTGGTTTAACAGGAGGATTCCGTTCTACAGTTGCCTGAAAAAGAGTAAAATATGGCTTTAACAGCCTGAAAAAGATGTCAAATATACTGTAGATTTACTTGGACATTTTAGCCTTTAATTTTAAAATCCTACATCAGAATGGTCCAATATTGACTGTGTGACACCATGGATATGTGATGTTTCTCTCAGACTTGGAATGAAGCTGGTTTAACAGGAGGATTCCGTTCTACAGTTGCCTGAAAAAGAGTAAAATATGGCTTTAACAGCCTGAAAAAGATGTCAAATATACTGTAGATTTACTTGGACATTTTAGCCTTTAATTTTAAAATCCTACATCAGAATGGTCCAATATTGACTGTGTGACACCATGGATATGTGATGTTTCTCTCAGACTTGGAATGAAGCTGGTTTAACAGGAGGATTCCGTTCTACAGTTGCCTGAAAAAGAGTAAAATATGGCTTTAACAGCCTGAAAAAGATGTCAAATATACTGTAGATTTACTTGGACATTTTAGCCTTTAATTTTAAAATCCTACATCAGAATGGTCCAATATTGACTGTGTGACACCATGGATATGTGATGTTTCTCTCAGACTTGGAATGAAGCTGGTTTAACAGGAGGATTCCGTTCTACAGTTGCCTGAAAAAGAGTAAAATATGGCTTTAACAGCCTGAAAAAGATGTCAAATATACTGTAGATTTACTTGGACATTTTAGCCTTTAATTTTAAAATCCTACATCAGAATGGTCCATATTGACTGTGTGACACCATGGATATGTGATGTTTCTCTCAGACTTGGAATGAAGCTGGTTTAACAGGAGGATTCCGTTCTACAGTTGCCTGAAAAAGAGTAAAATATGGCTTTAACAGCCTGAAAAAGATGTCAAATATACTGTAGATTTACTTGGACATTTTAGCCTTTAATTTTAAAATCCTACATCAGAATGGTCCATATTGACTGTGTGACACCATGGATATGTGATGTTTCTCTCAGACTTGGAATGAAGCTGGTTTAACAGGAGGATTCCGTTCTACAGTTGCCTGAAAAAGAGTAAAATATGGCTTTAACAGCCTGAAAAAGATGTCAAATATACTGTAGATTTACTTGGACATTTTAGCCTTTAATTTTAAAATCCTACATCAGAATGGTCCAATATTGACTGTGTGACACCATGGATATGTGATGTTTCTCTCAGACTTGGAATGAAGCTGGTTTAACAGGAGGATTCCGTTCTACAGTTGCCTGAAAAAGAGTAAAATATGGCTTTAACAGCCTGAAAAAGATGTCAAATATACTGTAGATTTACTTGGACATTTTAGCCTTTAATTTTAAAATCCTACATCAGAATGGTCCAATATTGACTGTGTGACACCATGGATATGTGATGTTTCTCTCAGACTTGGAATGAAGCTGGTTTAACAGGAGGATTCCGTTCTACAGTTGCCTGAAAAAGAGTAAAATATGGCTTTAACAGCCTGAAAAAGATGTCAAATATACTGTAGATTTACTTGGACATTTTAGCCTTTAATTTTAAAATCCTACATCAGAATGGTCCAATATTGACTGTGTGACACCATGGATATGTGATGTTTCTCTCAGACTTGGAATGAAGCTGGTTTAACAGGAGGATTCCGTTCTACAGTTGCCTGAAAAAGAGTAAAATATGGCTTTAACAGCCTGAAAAAGATGTCAAATATACTGTAGATTTACTTGGACATTTTAGCCTTTAATTTTAAAATCCTACATCAGAATGGTCCAATATTGACTGTGTGACACCATGGATATGTGATGTTTCTCTCAGACTTGGAATGAAGCTGGTTTAACAGGAGGATTCCGTTCTACAGTTGCCTGAAAAAGAGTAAAATATGGCTTTAACAGCCTGAAAAAGATGTCAAATATACTGTAGATTTACTTGGACATTTTAGCCTTTAATTTTAAAATCCTACATCAGAATGGTCCATATTGACTGTGTGACACCATGGATATGTGATGTTTCTCTCAGACTTGGAATGAAGCTGGTTTAACAGGAGGATTCCGTTCTACAGTTGCCTGAAAAAGAGTAAAATATGGCTTTAACAGCCTGAAAAAGATGTCAAATATACTGTAGATTTACTTGGACATTTTAGCCTTTAATTTTAAAATCCTACATCAGAATGGTCCAATATTGACTGTGTGACACCATGGATATGTGATGTTTCTCTCAGACTTGGAATGAAGCTGGTTTAACAGGAGGATTCCGTTCTACAGTTGCCTGAAAAAGAGTAAAATATGGCTTTAACAGCCTGAAAAAGATGTCAAATATACTGTAGATTTACTTGGACATTTTAGCCTTTAATTTTAAAATCCTACATCAGAATGGTCCAATATTGACTGTGTGACACCATGGATATGTGATGTTTCTCTCAGACTTGGAATGAAGCTGGTTTAACAGGAGGATTCCGTTCTACAGTTGCCTGAAAAAGAGTAAAATATGGCTTTAACAGCCTGAAAAAGATGTCAAATATACTGTAGATTTACTTGGACATTTTAGCCTTTAATTTTAAAATCCTACATCAGAATGGTCCAATATTGACTGTGTGACACCATGGATATGTGATGTTTCTCTCAGACTTGGAATGAAGCTGGCTTAACAGGAGGATTCCGTTCTACAGTTGCCTGAAAAAGAGTAAAATATGGCTTTAACAGCCTGAAAAAGATGTCAAATATACTGTAGATTTACTTGGACATTTTAGCCTTTAATTTTAAAATCCTACATCAGAATGGTCCATATTGACTGTGTGACACCATGGATATGTGATGTTTCTCTCAGACTTGGAATGAAGCTGGTTTAACAGGAGGATTCCGTTCTACAGTTGCCTGAAAAAGAGTAAAATATGGCTTTAACAGCCTGAAAAAGATGTCAAATATACTGTAGATTTACTTGGACATTTTAGCCTTTAATTTTAAAATCCTACATCAGAATGGTCCAATATTGACTGTGTGACACCATGGATATGTGATGTTTCTCTCAGACTTGGAATGAAGCTGGTTTAACAGGAGGATTCCGTTCTACAGTTGCCTGAAAAAGAGTAAAATATGGCTTTAACAGCCTGAAAAAGATGTCAAATATACTGTAGATTTACTTGGACATTTTAGCCTTTAATTTTAAAATCCTACATCAGAATGGTCCAATATTGACTGTGTGACACCATGGATATGTGATGTTTCTCTCAGACTTGGAATGAAGCTGGTTTAACAGGAGGATTCCGTTCTACAGTTGCCTGAAAAAGAGTAAAATATGGCTTTAACAGCCTGAAAAAGATGTCAAATATACTGTAGATTTACTTGGACATTTTAGCCTTTAATTTTAAAATCCTACATCAGAATGGTCCAATATTGACTGTGTGACACCATGGATATGTGATGTTTCTCTCAGACTTGGAATGAAGCTGGTTTAACAGGAGGATTCCGTTCTACAGTTGCCTGAAAAAGAGTAAAATATGGCTTTAACAGCCTGAAAAAGATGTCAAATATACTGTAGATTTACTTGGACATTTTAGCCTTTAATTTTAAAATCCTACATCAGAATGGTCCAATATTGACTGTGTGACACCATGGATATGTGATGTTTCTCTCAGACTTGGAATGAAGCTGGTTTAACAGGAGGATTCCGTTCTACAGTTGCCTGAAAAAGAGTAAAATATGGCTTTAACAGCCTGAAAAAGATGTCAAATATACTGTAGATTTACTTGGACATTTTAGCCTTTAATTTTAAAATCCTACATCAGAATGGTCCAATATTGACTGTGTGACACCATGGATATGTGATGTTTCTCTCAGACTTGGAATGAAGCTGGTTTAACAGGAGGATTCCGTTCTACAGTTGCCTGAAAAAGAGTAAAATATGGCTTTAACAGCCTGAAAAAGATGTCAAATATACTGTAGATTTACTTGGACATTTTAGCCTTTAATTTTAAAATCCTACATCAGAATGGTCCATATTGACTGTGTGACACCATGGATATGTGATGTTTCTCTCAGACTTGGAATGAAGCTGGTTTAACAGGAGGATTCCGTTCTACAGTTGCCTGAAAAAGAGTAAAATATGGCTTTAACAGCCTGAAAAAGATGTCAAATATACTGTAGATTTACTTGGACATTTTAGCCTTTAATTTTAAAATCCTACATCAGAATGGTCCAATATTGACTGTGTGACACCATGGATATGTGATGTTTCTCTCAGACTTGGAATGAAGCTGGTTTAACAGGAGGATTCCGTTCTACAGTTGCCTGAAAAAGAGTAAAATATGGCTTTAACAGCCTGAAAAAGATGTCAAATATACTGTAGATTTACTTGGACATTTTAGCCTTTAATTTTAAAATCCTACATCAGAATGGTCCAATATTGACTGTGTGACACCATGGATATGTGATGTTTCTCTCAGACTTGGAATGAAGCTGGTTTAACAGGAGGATTCCGTTCTACAGTTGCCTGAAAAAGAGTAAAATATGGCTTTAACAGCCTGAAAAAGATGTCAAATATACTGTAGATTTACTTGGACATTTTAGCCTTTAATTTTAAAATCCTACATCAGAATGGTCCAATATTGACTGTGTGACACCATGGATATGTGATGTTTCTCTCAGACTTGGAATGAAGCTGGCTTAACAGGAGGATTCCGTTCTACAGTTGCCTGAAAAAGAGTAAAATATGGCTTTAACAGCCTGAAAAAGATGTCAAATATACTGTAGATTTACTTGGACATTTTAGCCTTTAATTTTAAAATCCTACATCAGAATGGTCCAATATTGACTGTGTGACACCATGGATATGTGATGTTTCTCTCAGACTTGGAATGAAGCTGGTTTAACAGGAGGATTCCGTTCTACAGTTGCCTGAAAAAGAGTAAAATATGGCTTTAACAGCCTGAAAAAGATGTCAAATATACTGTAGATTTACTTGGACATTTTAGCCTTTAATTTTAAAATCCTACATCAGAATGGTCCAATATTACTGTGTGACACCATGGATATGTGATGTCTCTCTCAGACTTGGAATGAAGCTGGCTTAACAGGAGGATTCCGTTCTACAGTTGCCTGAAAAAGAGTAAAATATGGCTTTAACAGCCTGAAAAAGATGTCAAATATACTGTAGATTTACTTGGACATTTTAGCCTTTAATTTTAAAATCCTACATCAGAATGGTCCAATATTGACTGTGTGACACCATGGATATGTGATGTTTCTCTCAGACTTGGAATGAAGCTGGTTTAACAGGAGGATTCCGTTCTACAGTTGCCTGAAAAAGAGTAAAATATGGCTTTAACAGCCTGAAAAAGATGTCAAATATACTGTAGATTTACTTGGACATTTTAGCCTTTAATTTTAAAATCCTACATCAGAATGGTCCAATATTGACTGTGTGACACCATGGATATGTGATGTTTCTCTCAGACTTGGAATGAAGCTGGTTTAACAGGAGGATTCCGTTCTACAGTTGCCTGAAAAAGAGTAAAATATGGCTTTAACAGCCTGAAAAAGATGTCAAATATACTGTAGATTTACTTGGACATTTTAGCCTTTAATTTTAAAATCCTACATCAGAATGGTCCAATATTGACTGTGTGACACCATGGATATGTGATGTTTCTCTCAGACTTGGAATGAAGCTGGCTTAACAGGAGGATTCCGTTCTACAGTTGCCTGAAAAAGAGTAAAATATGGCTTTAACAGCCTGAAAAAGATGTCAAATATACTGTAGATTTACTTGGACATTTTAGCCTTTAATTTTAAAATCCTACATCAGAATGGTCCATATTGACTGTGTGACACCATGGATATGTGATGTTTCTCTCAGACTTGGAATGAAGCTGGCTTAACAGGAGGATTCCGTTCTACAGTTGCCTGAAAAAGAGTAAAATATGGCTTTAACAGCCTGAAAAAGATGTCAAATATACTGTAGATTTACTTGGACATTTTAGCCTTTAATTTTAAAATCCTACATCAGAATGGTCCAATATTGACTGTGTGACACCATGGATATGTGATGTTTCTCTCAGACTTGGAATGAAGCTGGTTTAACAGGAGGATTCCGTTCTACAGTTGCCTGAAAAAGAGTAAAATATGGCTTTAACAGCCTGAAAAAGATGTCAAATATACTGTAGATTTACTTGGACATTTTAGCCTTTAATTTTAAAATCCTACATCAGAATGGTCCAATATTGACTGTGTGACACCATGGATATGTGATGTTTCTCTCAGACTTGGAATGAAGCTGGTTTAACAGGAGGATTCCGTTCTACAGTTGCCTGAAAAAGAGTAAAATATGGCTTTAACAGCCTGAAAAAGATGTCAAATATACTGTAGATTTACTTGGACATTTTAGCCTTTAATTTTAAAATCCTACATCAGAATGGTCCAATATTGACTGTGTGACACCATGGATATGTGATGTTTCTCTCAGACTTGGAATGAAGCTGGCTTAACAGGAGGATTCCGTTCTACAGTTGCCTGAAAAAGAGTAAAATATGGCTTTAACAGCCTGAAAAAGATGTCAAATATACTGTAGATTTACTTGGACATTTTAGCCTTTAATTTTAAAATCCTACATCAGAATGGTCCAATATTGACTGTGTGACACCATGGATATGTGATGTTTCTCTCAGACTTGGAATGAAGCTGGTTTAACAGGAGGATTCCGTTCTACAGTTGCCTGAAAAAGAGTAAAATATGGCTTTAACAGCCTGAAAAAGATGTCAAATATACTGTAGATTTACTTGGACATTTTAGCCTTTAATTTTAAAATCCTACATCAGAATGGTCCGATATTACTGTGTGACACCATGGATATGTGATGTCTCTCTCAGACTTGGAATGAAGCTGGTTTAACAGGAGGATTCCGTTCTACAGTTGCCTGAAAAAGAGTAAAATATGGCTTTAACAGCCTGAAAAAGATGTCAAATATACTGTAGATTTACTTGGACATTTTAGCCTTTAATTTTAAAATCCTACATCAGAATGGTCCAATATTGACTGTGTGACACCATGGATATGTGATGTTTCTCTCAGACTTGGAATGAAGCTGGTTTAACAGGAGGATTCCGTTCTACAGTTGCCTGAAAAAGAGTAAAATATGGCTTTAACAGCCTGAAAAAGATGTCAAATATACTGTAGATTTACTTGGACATTTTAGCCTTTAATTTTAAAATCCTACATCAGAATGGTCCGATATTACTGTGTGACACCATGGATATGTGATGTTTCTCTCAGACTTGGAATGAAGCTGGTTTAACAGGAGGATTCCGTTCTACAGTTGCCTGAAAAAGAGTAAAATATGGCTTTAACAGCCTGAAAAAGATGTCAAATATACTGTAGATTTACTTGGACATTTTAGCCTTTAATTTTAAAATCCTACATCAGAATGGTCCAATATTGACTGTGTGACACCATGGATATGTGATGTTTCTCTCAGACTTGGAATGAAGCTGGCTTAACAGGAGGATTCCGTTCTACAGTTGCCTGAAAAAGAGTAAAATATGGCTTTAACAGCCTGAAAAAGATGTCAAATATACTGTAGATTTACTTGGACATTTTAGCCTTTAATTTTAAAATCCTACATCAGAATGGTCCAATATTACCTGTGTGACACCATGGATATGTGATGTCTCTCTAGACTTGGAATGAAGCTGGCTTAACAGGAGGATTCCGTTCTACAGTTGCCTGAAAAAGAGTAAAATATGGCTTTAACAGCCTGAAAAAGATGTCAAATATACTGTAGATTTACTTGGACATTTTAGCCTTTAATTTTAAAATCCTACATCAGAATGGTCCAATATTGACTGTGTGACACCATGGATATGTGATGTTTCTCTCAGACTTGGAATGAAGCTGGCTTAACAGGAGGATTCCGTTCTACAGTTGCCTGAAAAAGAGTAAAATATGGCTTTAACAGCCTGAAAAAGATGTCAAATATACTGTAGATTTACTTGGACATTTTAGCCTTTAATTTTAAAATCCTACATCAGAATGGTCCGATATTACCTGTGTGACACCATGGATATGTGATGTTTCTCTAGACTTGGAATGAAGCTGGCTTAACAGGAGGATTCCGTTCTACAGTTGCCTGAAAAAGAGTAAAATATGGCTTTAACAGCCTGAAAAAGATGTCAAATATACTGTAGATTTACTTGGACATTTTAGCCTTTAATTTTAAAATCCTACATCAGAATGGTCCAATATTGACTGTGTGACACCATGGATATGTGATGTTTCTCTCAGACTTGGAATGAAGCTGGTTTAACAGGAGGATTCCGTTCTACAGTTGCCTGAAAAAGAGTAAAATATGGCTTTAACAGCCTGAAAAAGATGTCAAATATACTGTAGATTTACTTGGACATTTTAGCCTTTAATTTTAAAATCCTACATCAGAATGGTCCAATATTGACTGTGTGACACCATGGATATGTGATGTTTCTCTCAGACTTGGAATGAAGCTGGTTTAACAGGAGGATTCCGTTCTACAGTTGCCTGAAAAAGAGTAAAATATGGCTTTAACAGCCTGAAAAAGATGTCAAATATACTGTAGATTTACTTGGACATTTTAGCCTTTAATTTTAAAATCCTACATCAGAATGGTCCAATATTGACTGTGTGACACCATGGATATGTGATGTTTCTCTCAGACTTGGAATGAAGCTGGTTTAACAGGAGGATTCCGTTCTACAGTTGCCTGAAAAAGAGTAAAATATGGCTTTAACAGCCTGAAAAAGATGTCAAATATACTGTAGATTTACTTGGACATTTTAGCCTTTAATTTTAAAATCCTACATCAGAATGGTCCAATATCTACTGTGTGACACCATGGATATGTGATGTTTCTCTCAGACTTGGAATGAAGCTGGCTTAACAGGAGGATTCCGTTCTACAGTTGCCTGAAAAAGAGTAAAATATGGCTTTAACAGCCTGAAAAAGATGTCAAATATACTGTAGATTTACTTGGACATTTTAGCCTTTAATTTTAAAATCCTACATCAGAATGGTCCGATATTACCTGTGTGACACCATGGATATGTGATGTCTCTCTCAGACTTGGAATGAAGCTGGCTTAACAGGAGGATTCCGTTCTACAGTTGCCTGAAAAAGAGTAAAATATGGCTTTAACAGCCTGAAAAAGATGTCAAATATACTGTAGATTTACTTGGACATTTTAGCCTTTAATTTTAAAATCCTACATCAGAATGGTCCAATATTGACTGTGTGACACCATGGATATGTGATGTTTCTCTCAGACTTGGAATGAAGCTGGTTTAACAGGAGGATTCCGTTCTACAGTTGCCTGAAAAAGAGTAAAATATGGCTTTAACAGCCTGAAAAAGATGTCAAATATACTGTAGATTTACTTGGACATTTTAGCCTTTAATTTTAAAATCCTACATCAGAATGGTCCGATATTACCTGTGTGACACCATGGATATGTGATGTCTCTCTAGACTTGGAATGAAGCTGGCTTAACAGGAGGATTCCGTTCTACAGTTGCCTGAAAAAGAGTAAAATATGGCTTTAACAGCCTGAAAAAGATGTCAAATATACTGTAGATTTACTTGGACATTTTAGCCTTTAATTTTAAAATCCTACATCAGAATGGTCCAATATTGACTGTGTGACACCATGGATATGTGATGTCTCACCTAGACTTGGAATGAAGCTGGCTTAACAGGAGGATTCCGTTCTACAGTTGCCTGAAAAAGAGTAAAATATGGCTTTAACAGCCTGAAAAAGATGTCAAATATACTGTAGATTTACTTGGACATTTTAGCCTTTAATTTTAAAATCCTACATCAGAATGGTCCAATATTGACTGTGTGACACCATGGATATGTGATGTTTCTCTCAGACTTGGAATGAAGCTGGTTTAACAGGAGGATTCCGTTCTACAGTTGCCTGAAAAAGAGTAAAATATGGCTTTAACAGCCTGAAAAAGATGTCAAATATACTGTAGATTTACTTGGACATTTTAGCCTTTAATTTTAAAATCCTACATCAGAATGGTCCGATATTACCTGTGTCACCATGGATATGTGATGTCTCACCTAGACTTGGAATGAAGCTGGCTTAACAGGAGGATTCCGTTCTACAGTTGCCTGAAAAAGAGTAAAATATGGCTTTAACAGCCTGAAAAAGATGTCAAATATACTGTAGATTTACTTGGACATTTTAGCCTTTAATTTTAAAATCCTACATCAGAATGGTCCAATATTGACTGTGTGACACCATGGATATGTGATGTTTCTCTCAGACTTGGAATGAAGCTGGTTTAACAGGAGGATTCCGTTCTACAGTTGCCTGAAAAAGAGTAAAATATGGCTTTAACAGCCTGAAAAAGATGTCCATCGGGTCAAGGTGACTTGGCAGTTTATATGACTTTTTGCATTGGCCGTCGGGTCTGGGGACCAACGCTTATTGATTTCACTAACGCGGACCTGGCCCTTCGGGGTTTCTGGGACCGTTCGAGCATTCAACAGTTTGTTGGCTACCGCTAAACCGCCTTGGTCTCTGGGACCCATCCTGCATTCAAATGTACTTTTCCACTACCGCTGTATGGCATTTGGGTCTCGACCCGTCCAGCATTCGAATGTATTTTTCAACTACGCGACACCGGCCTTGGGTCTGGGACTCCGTCCTGCATTCGAACGTATTTCACTTCTACCGCAGTATCGGCCTTCGGGTCCCTGGGACCCGTCCTCCATTCAAATGTATTTTTCCACTACGCGACACGGCCTTCGGGTCTCTTGGACCCGACTCGCATTGAATGTAATTTTCCACTACAGCGACATTGGCGTCTGGGTCCCTGGGACCCGTCCTCCATTCAAATGTATTTTTCCACTACCGACACCGGCCTTGGTCTCTTGGACCCGTGCTGCATTCGACTGTGTATTTCCACTACAGCTGCTTGGTTTCTGCGACCCGTCTCAGATCGACTGTATATTTCTACGCAGAATCGGCCTTTGATCTCTGAGACCGTCCTGCGTGATGTATTTTTCAACTGCCGCGATGGTCCACCGTCCTGCATTCGAAAATAGTCCTTTCTAGCGATGTCAACTACGGTCCTTGGACACTCGCATTTAATGTAATCCTACAGCAGACATGGTCTGCCTGGGACCCGTCCTCCATTCAAATGTATTTTTCCACTACGGAATGGCCTGGTCTCTTGGACCCGACTCGCATTGAATGTAATTTTCACTACAGCGACATTGGCGTCTGGGTCCCTGGGACCCGTCCTCCATTCAAATGTATTTTCCACTACCGACACCGGCCTGGTCTCTTGACCCGACTCGCATTGAATGTAATTTTCCACTACAGACATTGGAATCTGGGTCCCTGGGACCCGTCCTCATTCAAATGTATTTTTCCACTAAAAAGGGTCGGTCTTCGGTAGTCTCTTGGACCCGACTCGCATTTAATGTAATTTCCTACAGCGAATGGCGTCAGGGTCCCTGGGACCCGTCCTCCATTCAAATGTATTTTTCCACTACCGCGACATGGCCTTGGGTCTCTTGGACCCGTGCTGCATTCGACTGTGTATTTCCACTACCGCGGTGTCGGCCTTGGTCTCTGCGACCCGTACTCGCATTCGACTGTATATTTTAACTACCGCAGTATCGGCCTATTGATCTCTGAGACCCGTCCTGGATTGAATGTATTTTCAACTGCCGCGACACCGCCTTGGGTCTCTGGGACCGTCCTGCATTCGAAAGTAGTCCATTTCTACAGCCTGAAAAGGCCTTCAAATCTCTTAGACCCGACTCGCATTTGAATGTAATTTTCCACTACAGCGACATTGGCGTCTGGGTCCCTGGGACCCGTCCTCCATTCAAATGTATTTTTCCACTACCGCGGTGAAGGTTTGGAGTCTCTTGGACCCGACTCGCATTTGAATGTAATTTTCCACTACAGCGACATTGGCGTCTGGGTCTGGGACCCGTCCTCCTTTCAAATGTATTTTTCCACTACCGCGACACCGGCCTTCGGTCTCTTGGACCCGACTCGCATTTGAATGTAATTTTCCACTACAGCGACATTGGAATCTGGGTCCCAGGACCCGTCCTCCATTCAAATGTATTTTTCCACTACCGCGACACCGGTCGGGTCTCTTGGACCCGACTCGCATTTGAATGTAATTTTCCACTACAGCGACATTGGCGCCTGGGTCCCTGGGACCCGTCCTCCATTCAAATGTATTTTTACTACCGCGACACCGCCTTCGGGTCTCTTGGACCCGACTGCATTTGAATGTAATTTTCCACTACAGCGACATTGGCGTCTGGGTCCCTGGGACCCGTCCTCCATTCAAATGTATTTTCCACTACCGCGTATCGGTCTCGGTCTTGGACCCGACTCGCATTTGAATGTAATTTTCCACTACAGCGACATTGGCGTCTGGGTCCCTGGGACCCGTCCTCCATTCAAATGTATTTTCCACTACCGCGTGTCCTTGGTCTCTTGGACCCGACTCGCATTTGAATGTAATTTTCCACTACAGCGACATTGGCGTCTGGGTCCCTGGGACCCGTCCTCCATTCAAATGTATTTTTCCACTACCGCGACACCGCCTTCGGGTCTCTTGGACCCGACTGCATTTGAATGTAATTTTCCACTACAGCGACATTGGCGTCTGGGTCCCTGGGACCCGTCCTCCATTCAAATGTATTTTTCCACTACCAGGCCGGTCTTCGGTCTCTTTGACCCGACTCGCATTTGAATGTAATTTTCCACTACAGCGACATTGGCGTCTGGGTCCCTGGGACCCGTCCTCCATTCAAATGTATTTTTCCACTACCGCGACACGGCCTTCGGGTCTCTTGGACCCGACTCGCATTTGAATGTAATTTTCCACTACAGCGACATTGGCGTCTGGGTCCCTGGGACCCGTCCTCCATTCAAATGTATTTTTCCACTACCGCGGCGTCGGTCTTGGTCTCTTGGACCCGACTCGCATTGAATGTAATTTTCCACTACAGCGACATTGGCGTCTGGGTCCCTGGGACCCGTCCTCCATTCAAATGTATTTTTCCACTACCGCGGAGTCGGCCTTCGGGTCTCTTGGACCCGTGCTGCATTCGACTGTGTATTTCCACTACCGCGGTGTCGGCCTTCGGGTCTCTGCGACCCGTCTCGCATTCGACTGTATATTTCCACTACCGCGGTATCGGCCTTCGATCTCTGAGACCCGTCCTGCGTTCGAATGTATTTTTCAACTGCCGCGACACCGGCCTTCGGGTCTCTGGGACCGTCCTGCATTCGAAAGTAGTCCACTTCTACCGCGGTATCGGTCTTCGGGTCTCTTGGACCCGACTCGCATTTGAATGTAATTTTCCACTACAGCGACATTGGCGTCTGGGTCCCTGGGACCCGTCCTCCATTCAAATGTATTTTTCCACTACCGCGACACCGGCCTTCGGGTCTCTTGGACCCGTGCTTCATTCGACTGTGTATTTCCACTACCGCGGTGTCGGCCTTCGGGTCTCTGCGACCCGTCTCGCATTCGACTGTATATTTCCACTACCGCGGTATCGGCCTTCGGATCTCTGAGACCCGTCCTGCGTTCGAATGTATTTTTCAACTGCCGCGACACCGGCCTTCGGGTCTCTGGGACCGTCCTGCATTCGAAAGTAGTCCACTTCTACCGCGGTATCGGTCTTCGGGTCTCTTGGACCCGACTCGCATTTGAATGTAATTTTCCACTACAGCGACATTGGCGTCTGGGTCCCTGGGACCCGTCCTCCATTCAAATGTATTTTTCCACTACCGCGACACCGGCCTTCGGGTCTCTTGGACCCGTGCTTCATTCGACTGTGTATTTCCACTACCGCGGTGTCGGCCTTCGGGTCTCTGCGACCCGTCTCGCATTCGACTGTATATTTTCACTACCGCGGTATCGGCCTTCGGGTCTCTGGGACCCGTCCTTCATTCGAATGTATTTTGTGTTCTATTGTATGAAAGGGGGAAATAAAATAAAAATAAAAGAAGCTTGACCTCGGTCTACTAAATATATTTATCAAACACAGAGAGATGCAGAGACACAGAGAGACAGACACACACACACACACACACACACACACACACACACACACACACACACATATTTACAGTATGAACTGCAGACACATTTGTCTCGTCTTCTTTCTGTTGTCATCTTAGGTCGTATTGTTTTGGACCTGTGCACTGGTGCGACGTCAGCATGGCCCGTCGTTTGACTCTGGAATTGAAGCTGCATCGGGTTATCGTCAGCGGGCCGCCGCAATGTCCCCGCTGAAGTACACGTACGAGAAGAAGACCAAGAAGTGCAAGAGGCCCGCAACGTACACAACCACCACCGTGACTCTGACGGCGGCGTCTGCGCGTCAGAAGAGGACCGGGAACAGGACCGTTGCTGCGACGAGAGCGAAGGAGAAGACGACGAATACGATG
>JABXJD010000671.1:40000-75000 GCA_013375575.1 Percina caprodes
GCCGAGAGAACCGAGACGACTGTGGCGACGGCGACGAGGGTGCCGAAGCCCAACCGAGAGCGCAGAGAGTGCCCGGCAAGAGGAAGAGATGTCAGCTCTGTCCAAAGCCCACGGATCGCAAAACACACACCGTGTGCGGCTGCTGCGAGAGGTACATCTGCGGGAGCTGCACGCGGGCCTACTGCGCTGAATGCGTGAGACCGTAGCCTCTTGTGGTCGTGGGTAGCGGCGCCGGGTTGGGCGTCGACGTAACGCTGCAAAGACAAAAAAAAAACGAAAAGAAAAAGAAAGCAAACGGCGGACAAACGGACGTGTGTCGGGAGTCGCGGTCGGCAAAGACGACGATGGCTTGAAATGAATTGAAATGAACTGTAATGTTCCTTGAATCTATTTTGAAAAAAAAAATAAAAACCCTTTGGGATACATGTGCTGTGTGGGATGTGAGAAGAAAACTATATAGAGTGTAAGCGAGCGAAACAAATAAAATAACAAAATACACAACAAAATACAGCAGGGCAGTTGACGTGAGATTATACGCGTGAGGGTCCCCGGGACCCGGGGCATAGGGCAAGCGTGGTAGAAAAGTCGATACACTGAACAAGTCCGTGTGACACAAAGGATAATACAAAGGTTGAAAGTGGCAACAAATGTAGGAGAATACTAACTGTAACAAACTAAAATGTACCTTGAATCTATTCTGAATACAATAAAAACCCTTTGGGATACTTGTGCTGTGCGAGATATGAGTAGAAAAATATGTACAATGTAAGTGAGCAAAAAAAAAAAAGGAAAATAAATGACTAAATATACACATGAAGTCCCGGGGGCAATGCGAGCGTAATAGAAAATCAATAAACTGAACAAGTCCCTGTGACATGAAGGACAATACAAGGGTTAATCAACGCCCTGTAGGGTCGCATCACGTCCACATCTTGCGAACCCGAGCCCCTGTTTGCCAAGAGTTTGAAAACGCTGGGGTCTAAAGCGCTCGAGTGGCCAAAGACATCCACGAGAGCGGCTACATCGCTGAAGGCTGCTTCTAGCGAGGACGCGGCCCTGGTGTACTCACGCTTGGCTGTTTTCAAGGCGAGCTCAGCCTCATTCCAACTGCCGCTGGAGCATAGTCTATCACAAAGGCATTGATTTGACGTGTTGTCCTCGGGTAAACCTTTACAGGCCACTTGGGAGCAATCGGGGTACCTGAATTGAAGATGGGTCAGGTTCAATCCTAAAAAGAAATGGTACACCAGGAATGGGTTTCTACCAGGCGTGCGTATCTTCCATTTGCTGGGGGTGATTATCACCCTTTGATCTTGGGAGTCGAGAGCAGCGCTAGTGTCCGGGGTTTTACCGGAGCTCGCGTTCAACGGTGCTGAACGTTGACTCAATACTGGGTATCTAGCCCAAAGCAGAGTCGGCAGTAGACAAACTGCCAAGAGTTGCAAGGATGTAGACATCTCCGATCGTCGTCATTTTAGTTTCCTAAATCGTTGTTGCCTGTATATACTGCACATCGTGCAGAGCATCACAATCAATGCACTGTTGATTAATAGAGCGAGTACAGTAGCGCTCAGGCATAGTGCGGAGGTGCGGGTCGAGATGTACGCTAGGTGTCGCACTCTCAATTCCGCGGCCCTCTCATCCTGCATGAGCACTGTAGCCAGTTGAGAGAACGTGTCTCCTAGAGCCCAGAGAGAATTGTTTAGTGTGGTCACACAGACCTGAGCCTTGTCAGCGAGATCTCGGTCAACGTCAGGGCAGTAGAGGAACGCAACGGCTTCCACGATCCTGGAGGTGAGCGGTCCCAGGGCCGTGATGTAGCTTTTTATTTTGTGGACCAGGGACTCATCTCTTTGCGTGTAGTAGCCCGGTGCGGGCTGTGGGGACGAGGGCGGCTGGGATCCAAAAGAGAAAGGTTCCAGGTCGCACGGGATCTCAACGCGCCTCACACCGTGGTGGACAGCAATTATCATCTTAACCAACATGACGTCTCGCGCGTCATCGCTGCTTGAAATGGCGATCGGGTACCCCGTGCCTCCTTGGGGCCAACCGTTGTGAGCATAGTCTCCCAACTCCATGCATGAACTGGAGCCCCTTATGCACTCGATCATCTTTGATATCAAGTGCATACTGTCCAGGATTGACATCTGGCCCCTGAGTGAACCTCGGTGTACCGAGGGAAATGCTGTTGTAGCATTGTGCACGAGCTTACTGTAAAGCCACTTGTCTTCTTCTCCCGTAAGCACGGGATCCCCGAGCCAGCGACTCGCTTCTGCTATGCTTTGGAGAACGGCAGAGTGCCTAGATCCGGTGACCGGTACTGTCACAGAGATCCTAGCACGATGCTGAGCCCCGCTAATGTAGCGGTGGCAACGTTGGCGTTGGTTCTCACCTTGATCCTTTTCTTCTTCATATACTTGCCGTATACCAAAGGAGGGAAACCTGAGACGGTTGCTCCTTACGGCCGTATCCGGCAAATGCACGCAGATTTTCCCCCTATCGTGATCGATAAAGGCCACCATGTTCTTGTAATTCAGGTTGACAACCTGCGCGCCGTGCGGGATTACCTTGATCTTCTTTATGGTGTTCTGGGCAACGAGGTCGTTGCTGATGGGTGACGGCGCGCCGACGTTCATGTCTGAGGACAAGCCCAATCTCAGGTTCGGTATCTCAGGAACTGGGAAGAAGCTTTTGGTCTGACACACGCCCTCGGTCACGCGCTGGAAAAACATACCCGCTTCTAGCTTATAAACTCCATTCACGTGAGCGTAACATTGTCCGCCGTCTCCAAATCCTGGGTCTCTCGTATACCGGTAATGTAAAGTCTGTATCTTTGCGGCGGCAGAGTCGATTGTACGTGAGAGCTCCGTGAAGGTCGGCACGGGTTCCACAGAAGGGCCAAAGGTGTAGTCAAGGTATCCCAACGAATATCTACGCACTCCCCACTTGGCCATGTCTTCAATGACGCGGGTTAGGTCACGCATTGAGTAATGGACCCTAGCGGAGTCCCGTGTATACTTTCCACTGTGTCTGTTGAGCAATTTCATCTGTGCGCAGCTCGGGCACATAGTCGGCCGAGGGCACCGATACCACTATACCTGCGCGGTTGTTGGATCTCTTGCATAGCTCCTCAAACACCACGAGTCCTATTCTCTCCGGTGCCGTTCATCACGGGTACCTTGATGGCATAGTCCTCTACCGGGTCTCCCACGGTCCAGCGAGCAGGCATCACTTGTTCACAACCCATGTATGGACTCGTAGGAAACACAGATATGGTGTCCAGATTCAGGAAAGCCCCGTGTTGCGAGACAAGCTGGCCTAAGTCCCGTAACACAGTCTCAGCTTGCACCTGCTCAGGCAACAGAGTCACACTGAGCACACCTTCTACACTGTCCTTCACATGATAAAAACGCAGCTGTTTTCCCGCACCGTTCATCACAGCTTCCGGGCGGTAGCTGTTTGGACAGATGATGATGGTCGCCTCTTTGTGCCGGCACACATTGCAGTCCTTGGGGAATGGAGGAGCCTCACGACAATCGACAATGGGATCGTTGACATCCTTCCTGTACAGGAGGTTTTTCTCTGAGTCGTACATGGCCGTCAGTCCAGAACAACTCTCCCTACCACTACATTTAAAGTGATTGTACTCATGTGATTGTGCATCGTACCCGCTGATCCTAATGGCTTCTGAAATCATGTCTGCCGACAGCCCGGTATCACCTCTAACTTGGACCCATATAGATTTTTGATCATAGCAAAGTCCGCAGATTTTACGCGCAGGTCCACGTCAATGACCACCACTCTCGGAGCTCGCTCGGCACTCTCTATCGTCAATATCCAGTCGAGTGCAGCGGCTATCTCTTCCTGACGTGGCGTGACTCGGCTAGAGTGTAAGAATCTGAGCTTCACGCCAATCCTGTTTCCCCAGCCTTGGTCAATGACAGTTTTCAAAGTGTCCACAGCCGCAAATGGCATGTACAGCTTGGGCGCCTTTGCATTGTCCTCCTTTGACAAGGATCGTACGGCTATGGACAAATACTGCTCACCCACATCCGGCGCGCAGTCTTGTGTCAAGATGTCAAACTCCACCAATACAACGCCACATCGACGCACGTCTATAGGCGCGGTTGGTGCATCCCGTTTTGGTCCATGCGAGTTGGTGAAGATGTCCGTCGTGACTAGACAGAAACTTTCGGTCGTGGCGGGACCGAACCGTACAGGACCCTACCCCGGCTCCTTTTGAGGTGTCGGGTTGCATGCGTGTGATTGCCAGAGTCCAGTCATTATTACTACCCTCGATTCCTTTTGACAAGTGAGCAAATGGACTCGAGAGACAGATTGGTGAGCACAGGCCTTTGGGGTTGATGTAATTCAGCAATGCTTGGGTGCAATTGCAGGCCGTGCTCAGCGTGGGTCTCCACATGCAGTTGACAATGAGTGTGGCAGATATACCTGCCGTCTCCCCACGTCGATTGTCATTTAGATCAATGTGGACTTGAAATGCCTCCAACGGGCTGCACTGGAAGCTTTTCACAACCAGCGAGATATCCAGCGTGTCCACCAAGAAGCCACTCGACTCCCTTTTGGTCCAATTGAGGCCTCTGGTAATGTCGCATCGCGAGTTGTATTTCTCAACCTTCTTCTTGTTTGCTGCAAGCACTAACCTGTTCCCCAAGGTACCTGTGTACCAAGTGAGATTGTTGAATGTGTACCTGTCCGACATGCCCGCAGGAATAGTGATTTTAGTTGGTATGATGACCGTGTCATGTTCCGCTAGCCACAGCGGATTAGATTGCATGAACTCGATGGATACCTTCGGTCCAGGATTTTGCTGGCCGAGTAGCGGTTTTGCCACAGTCTCGTACATGAGGTTTGCCAATTCATAGGATGACATTTTGTTCAACATGTAGTACAATTTCTCAAACAGCATACCCGTACACATGGGCTGGAACTCAAAGTTGCACCTACATGTGTTTGGTTCCAGCCTGGAGAATTCTTTGCACAGATTATCAACAACCCACTGGTCTGCCCCTGACCCACAACATGGTCAGTCTATTGAGCGTCTCGAGAAACACCTTGGATACTATCCTCTGTGCAAAACCACGTGGTACCACGTAATCTCTCCGTTGTCCACATATTGTGTCATGCCAGGACGTTCCGGGCAGTATCACACTCTGACCTATGGGACATGGCAGACTGTGTGGCTGACAACGTTCTGCAGTCTCCCAATTTACGAAATACCCACTCAGACATACCGCTCCGCATCGTAGTCCTTCACCGCCTCTGGGAGGTATAACGGGTTGCCCCACAGGACACCGGTGAACGCACCGTGCTCGACGGCTACTCGTACATCCGATCAGATACGGCATGACCTTTGAGCGGCAGTAGTTTACTTTGGGACTACACTTATCAAGATTGACGTTATCCCACAAAGGCACAGATTTCTGACTGGCAAGACTTGTGATCAGTGCTGCTAGCACATACGTTACATGCAGCATTGTCATGATTATTCTGGTCACGCAAGAATATCACCCGGTTAACATATTTGTCAAAGGAACCTTGCGCCGCCCCCAGAAATGACTGCATGTCAAACAATGGCACCTGTTACACGGAAAACCCTGCTGAGTCTATTTGATGGCACGGGCAGCATTTGCAGACCCTTCGTGGAAGCAGGCTGGAACGTGCGAAGGCTAGATGTCGACGGTGGTCACGGTGCTGATATTGTTGTAGACATACGACACTGGGACCCTGTCGCAGATTGGTCGGGACCAGCTCCCGATGTCATATTTGCCGGTCCGCCGTGTGAACACTACAGCTCGGCCAGGACTCGCGCTAAGACACCCAGGGATCTGAATCTCTCAGATTCTGTTGTGAGAAAAACAATAGACATCATAGAGCACTTCCATGCCATAAACCCTGCCATGCAGTACTTTGTAGAAAACCCAGACTCTAGCATGCTCTGGAAGAGATGGGTTTCACACAGGCTTTACGAAGACGTTAGGAATCACCCGGAGAGTGTCTTTGTGAAGCTGATGACACGCAGTGAGGAAAGGAAATCGTATCGGGATGTCGAGCAAGCCAAAAGAAGGGCTTTCAGCATGGCATGCAAGGATAAGCACACTGTTAGATTAGACTACTGTCAATATGGAACCAGGTACAGAAAGAGGACCCGGCTGATGACCAACAACCCATTTCGAGGCATGATGTGCAAAGGCGGGTGTGGTAACATTGCAGAAGGAAGGCACATCGAGGTAGCTCAACGAGGGCCCCATTTGTACTTGAATACCAAATTGCCGAGACATCTGACACATCGAAGACACACCCTGAATGAGCTACACGCGTACCCCTCGGGTCTAGTCAAGGCAGTGTTCGAGCATGTAAATGGAGCCGTATCCAGTACAAGACAGGGTCTTGGCCCCACTTACCCTGAGCCAGAATTAACTCCACTAAGGTCTCAATCTATGTAACTGTGTTGCTGAATATGTGTACTATCTACACCAAGATGCATTGTTGACTCTGAAATTGACAATAAAGACACTCAGTTGGCTTGCTTTCATTTGTGTGTTTTTTGTTTTATTATTCAAAACAGGTCAGGGTACAAAACATTTGGGTTTAGTGTGTGTAGCAAAGACCACAGCACCCAGCATTGACCTGGAGTGTACCCTATTGTGTATAGGACACGGGTAAGTTGCAGACCTTTCACTTGCCTGGACACAAAAGAGTCCCGATCCACTCTTCCTAATAGTCACAGGGACACTCCAGAGCAAAGCCAGTCTCCGGGCTTCACTTTCCACATGGTCCTGATCTGGCGCTTCGCGAGCCTGGAGACTACGAAGGGTTGAGTGTCCACCCAGGCTCTCAGTACCCCTTGGAAGCGGATTCCAAGCGATGTCACATCGTTCAGTATGGGGTTTGAGGACAGGCCTACGGACAGGGACAGCGGGTTATCAGAGCCCGGGTCCTCTAGGTCCTGCGTGTTGAACACGTCCACGTACTCGAACGCCGAGTCCTCCTTATAGCAGTTGGGGAGCCGTACACACTTCCTAAATGAGTAGGGGGCCTTGTCGATAGACGAGCGCCTGTTTGTCGCGTGATTTGAGCTGAGTCTCAGATAGCCCGTGGAGTTGCAACCTCCTCTTACCATAGCGTCTCCCAGGTCGCAGAGTCCGCACAATCTTGCATCCTCCGGGTAGGACAGTAGAGCGTAGTTGAGAGAGACCTTCTCCATCTCATCGAGCAAAGGTCTGTATGCCTCTATTCCCTCAAAGGCGCACAGTTCTACGGGGAGATACCAGAGCATCCTCAGACTTATTTTTGACTTGACGGAAGAAGTTCTGATGTACACGGCTATCTTACCCACAGCGCTCGGCAGCTTCCTGAGACATGGGTCGCTCTGCCACTCTGCCCTTTTCACTTTTGCACATCTAAGCAGAGACTCAACTATCACTAGAATCAGACTTGAAGTCAAGGCCTCACAGACCTTGTGCTTGACAGAGCGCTCCGCGTGGGTAGAAAATTTCTTGTTGCATTTCTGACAACACTTGAGGTCCACATCCAGGTTCAGTCTGCTGACAGGCCTTCCGGGTAGAAACACCTCGTTGTAGCACAGCCGGATATCTGAGTTGGCGACAATAGTACTCAGGTGTCCTCTGGATGTCACGGTGTACCGGTGCACTGTCTTACCCGTAGCAGGATCTATGGGGTCTTGCATGAGCAGCACGGGGTTGACGGAGCCCCACATTTCACGTGACGGTAGATCGTGCACGGGCCCGAGGGTGTGCGTTAGACAGTAATTGACCAAGTCATCGAAGGTCAGATCTTTGCCCGTGCGCACACTGAAAGTGTATGGGAAAGCTCTCGGTCCATCCGTAAGGGTCCCAGCATGGTTGTTGAACCTGGTCACGGTGACCATTTCTTCCCTGGGACAGGGGGTGCTCAGCTCCGCCAGTGCAGTTTGACCCTCATCGTCTAGTTTGTCAGGATTGTCTCTTGTCTCATCGTGATGACTTGACGAGGGCCCATCTTTTACATCTCGCCCTTTGCATTCTCGCTCCATTTCCGGCTTCCCAGTGCTAGGCTCATCCGGTGCAGCTTGACTTTCTGAATCGTCCACCTTGTCGAGATTGTATTGCATCTGAGTCGAGGAGGGTTCCTCTCCTTCGGTATGCCCTTGGTATTCTTGGGCCATTTCAGACTGATTCTCTCTGTTGTCTGTGTAGTGCCACTGAGAGAACATGATGTGATCGGGCCCTGTCAAGGGGATCCCATGGAGAGACCCATGAGCCTCGACACTCCTGTCAAGTAGCCCTCCTGTAGCCGTCATGTCTCTCATGTCTGGAAGATCCAAGTTACCCCGATTGGAGTAGTGCAGGCCCAAGGCTCGGTCGAATAATGGGTAGTGGTGCATGATGTCGTACTTTCGGGCAAGCATCTCACCTACCGTATCGATGAACAGTGAGCAAACTTGGGAACCAAGCTTGAGTTCCTCGTCCTGGGCGTTCTGTGTGTAATTCTCTAAGAAACTTGCACACTTGACACCCTTAGACATGCACATGTGCTCAAGAGCAGCCTGTGTAGCCACTGGTTGTAGGTCTTTGATCGGCTCTTGGAAATGTATTTCCCGCTCCAGTGTACAGACCGAGCTCCTGTTTCCGCCAATAGTGAAGTTCCCAAGTACCCGTGCAGGGAGACAGGTTGTAGTTTCAAAGCTAGAATGAACCACGTGGATGCGCAGCGAGTCACCTACGTGCAAGACAAGAGCAACGGCCGAGGTGTTCCAAACGTGCCATTCGTTCTCTAAGCTCCTCGGGTCACATAGCATGTGGCAGGAGACATTGGCGAACTGTCGTCTTCGACGACCATGGCTTTTCTTGCTTTTAACCTGTATGCTTTTGTAGTAGAAGCCATGGTTTACTAGGGGACACTTGTGTGCAAAGGTAACCAGGATATGTGAGATGGCTGAGAGTAGCATATAGTATTGGTCCTCTCACCTATATGTTTAGACATTTTGTCACAGTCGGCTGCTTCAACTGCAGTTGGATGGGAGACGTGCCCCCACACCCCCCATTACAATTACTTACCCGTACCAGGGACAGACCCAGTGGAAGTACAGGATATAGGATAGGATAGGATAGGATAGAGTGTAATACAAAGGGAAGGTGTGTACGTTACAAATTAAGCACAAACAGTCACAATCACACTTACTCATCATACTCACATCGTTACCGGAAGACAAAAATGAGCGTAAGAATATCCCTTGTAACCCGCGTCAAATTTGTAGATCCTGTTCTCTGGGTTGCCGCAGATGCTTGTGGGTTTCTCGGTGTGTCTGAAAGATGGTAGTTGCTGCAGCTCCTCCATTGCGCTTTCCACGCCCAATCTCAACGTGGTGCACATGTGTTTATTCTGAGCCTGTACCATCACATTGATATCCAAGTGTAGGAGCACCGCAGCCAGCAGCAGCCTCATCATCAAGCTTTTGCCACACTGCCTCGGAGCCAGGCACAGGGTGTAAGGGTTGGCGTAGCGAGAGAACTCTCTCTCACATGGTAAAAGTGACTTAGGGCAGGGTTGATGTGGTCATAGCTCTCTGAGCCAAGAGGGGCTAAGCCGAGTTTGTCCAGCAAAGCGTGCTTGTACTTGAACAGAGCATCACCAAACTGCTTCGTAGTGACACCTAACACCACACCCCTGAAGAGCTCTAGCTGAAAGGGTTCCATCCGCATGCCCTTGACTTGAAAATATTCAAACACCCTGTAAATCAGACGTTCAAATCGGTACATGACAGAGCCGGACGTGTCTTTCACAGACACACCGTGAAGCTGTAGCCTGCGCATCCTTGCCTTGGCACCCTCGAGTCCCAGCTCTTTTATCAGCGCAGCCTGTGCCACACGGTCCATTATCAGGCGATTGTACTCTGTCATTCTGTCATTCTCCATCAGCTCCCTTTCTCTGTCGCCATCGTCCTTTGAGAGCCGGGTTCTCAAACAGTCGACAGCCACACCAATAGGCACAGACCTAGAGTTATCGATGGGATCTCGCAATACGTCACTCAGCAGCCACAAGCAGTCCTCTGGGTTTCTGGACAACGCTCGTTCGGGACATTGCAACACTGTTGATGTGTTACACCCAGAGATTAACTGTAGCTCTGGCAATGACGAGAGTGTCAAGTTATGCCCCAGAGAATGCATCACAGACGGATCCATGTGTCTCACAGACGAGGAGCGAGAGAGCCCCTCGCAATCTACAGTAATGGAGTTTGTGTTACCGCTGAAGATTCACTTTAGATACTGTTGGCTTTACTCTGGGGTGCCCTGGCACAACACCAAGCACCTGGGAAATAGAACGGAACAGTTAACCGAAGGAGAATGGCGCCACATAAACCGAACGCTGATGGCACACGAACACGCCGAGCTGTGCAGCCAGGTGTGTTCCATCAAGAAAGCCGACCAGCAAGACATGAAGGCCTTCTGGTTGACCACTGATGGGCGACTAGTCTATGTGGATCGATTCTCTGAAGACATCAAGTTCCGCTACCTCAGGCAGCAGAACCTACGCGTGGCACTGTCGTTGTGGGCCAGCAACCCAGAGCTGTGCGGACAGTTGATGCGGGCTTCGGCTCGGCTCACGCTAACCTGATTAGAATATGTGGCGAAGCAATGACTTTGAGCCAGGGTAGGTTCTACAACGTATACGCCAAGTATCCTCTCCCCATCAACATGAACAGTGAACAGGATGACTCCTTTGATGTGCGTGGTGTGCATGAGAAGGACATTGCTGCCAGGGAGATAAAGAACGGTCAGGCTTTACTCCTCGAGCTTTATCCTCTTTACACAGAATATTTCAGTTTCATCACTGACACCTCTACGGTCTCCAAACTCAAGGAGAGAGTGTGGCTTCTCGGTGCTCAGTGGTTGGTACAAGAGGACTTGTCAGAGTTGCAGTTTTCACTGAACCTGAAAAGAAACTGGTTTGCAAGAATGCTCACTAGATTGGCCTTATTTCTGACTATGTCGTGAAAAAGAAGTGAAGTGAAAAGAGAAAAAAAAACAAAACATGTATAGCTATAAAACAGAGCCATATTTTGGTCGGCTTCGATATCACTCAAACAGCAATTTTCCAATTGTCAATGTGTGCAGAATGACAACGGCCATGCTCGGACAAACTGCCACCGTAGGATATATTTCTCCTCACTGTCCCACCTATTTTACACAGAGAGAAACATAATATGCACGGTTTATGTCCGCCGAGGGTTGGTTCATCACAGAGCACACAAGTTCCTTGGTCAACCAGTCTTAGATAAGCTTTGGGTGAGCAACACAACTGACGAATATCATGGAGAATTACCTGACAGGCGCTGTAATTGGCGAAGGCGCCTATGGAACCGTATACAAAGCCACGTGTGGAAAAACTGGAAAAGAGTTTGCCTTGAAATTTCACAAGCGTGGCTTAGAGGATGCAACCGTGAGAGAGTTATCCTGTCTCACTGCACTACAGGGTCACCCTTACGTGATTCAGATGCACGAATGTTTCATCCACAATGGAATGATTGCCATGCTCATGTCCTACGCACCCTACACATTGTCTAATGTGATTCACACTGGACACCTTCACTGTCGCGGGCAGGTCCGAGCGCTAGAAATGATTCCGTTGAGTTTCGTGGCTCGTTTTTCAGTTCAAGTGGCTGAAGCATTGGCTCACATGCACCGACTGAATCTTGTGCACCGGGACCTTACTCCGTTCAACGTGCTGTTGACAGAAGACCTAACCGTGCAAGTGGCTGACATGGGCCTCTCTAGACATTCCTGTAAATGGATGAGTACACCTGTGGTCACGGAGATGTACAGGGCCCCTGAATTGTTTGTCGAAGGTGGCCTCTCCGAGTACACTTGTGCCATAGACATGTGGAGCCTGGGGGTAATGATTGTCGAGGCTATGGAAGGGAGAGTGGTATTTGTGAACCCTGGGATGTTCACGTACGAAATCATTGTAAGGACATTGTGCCCCCAAAGTGATGCACTGGGGTGGACCCCTTGCGACCCTAACACCATAATGTCCAAGGTGATGGAGTGTGCACTGGTCAAAAGGATCGTCTTCCAATTGCTGGCTTTTCGCGAGAATGAGAGACTTTTGGCTCACGAGTTGCTGAAGGACACAGAATGGAATGAGGCTGCGCATATGTCCAAAGAAGAAAAAGACCTGGTTAGAGACCGGATTGATCGAAAGCGAGTGGAAGAAAAAAAAATCAAGCAATAGCATGAACATGATTATTCACTAAACGTGTACATGATTCACAGTGTGTTAGTGTATGTATTGAAAATAAACATTAAAACAACCTTGATCACAATTCTTGTCTCTGTTAAGTATAGAGTTGAAGATCAGCACGGGTTCACAATCCCATTGCCACAGGATAGTAGGTGTACAAATCAACATTTCCGAGATAGACAGCGTCTAAAGAGCCAATCCATCCCCGGAGCCTGCACATGTTCATCTGATTGGAGGTTTCTACTTGGATTGTGGTGGATGTTGTCAACAAAGGGGTCTGGAGTTAGATAAAAGTGAATCACACCCTGATTGGAGCTAGAGTCGAGTGCAACATTGACTTTACCCCATATCTGATTGCATCTAGCTCACACAAACTACAAGCCTGCTCCTAATTGCGAGCGGTAAATTCTTAAAAACTCACTCCTGAGCCAAGGGTGTCTGGTGCGAGGCAATTCCACACAGAGGTGTCACACCGCTCCCACTAAATTCTGTAAAGTGCAGCAGCATGGATGCTGCTCTGTCAAGTTGCCCTCAGACCAGATCTGCAAACACTTGGAACACTACATATTCATGTGCTGAAGCGAGTACACCTTCTTTGGTAGAAAGTAAAATGAAGTCGTTGTGCCGGACAGAGCTAAGCGTTACAAAAGAAAGCGAGGGGTTGTTCAACGAAAATGCAGACACCCGGGATGAGGGACCCTTTGTCGAGGACACTCAAGACACGGACACCTGGTACCAAGGACCCCGTTATGGGGCCCCTCTGTCTTCGTCTGGAGACATGGAAAATTCTTCTTCTGACAGAGACACGGACACAGATGAGTCTATTTCTGAGGGGGACATGGACGAGCCTGGTCAGGCAGACCCAGAGTCTGGTATGTCAGACCCAGAGTCGGATCTGTCTGACCCAGAGTCTGATCCAGCTCTTCGTTATTACCACCAAGACGTTGTTTCAAATTGGCGCCATAATGGCCTAGAATTCTATGAAGTATCCGACGGAGGCTTTTGGTATACTCCGGGTAGCGTCAATTGCGATCAACGACCCAAGGGAGTCATGTTTGAAGAGGACGTGTGCAACGATTGAATTTGTCAACCTGTGGCTTCTTCTTGTGTGTGTGTGTGTGTGTGTGTGTGTGTGTGTGTGTGTGTGTGTGTGTGTGTGTGCATTGCTTATGTGACTGTATGTGGTTTTGGCTTTGACAAAGCCTGTGCTCACACATGACCCATGTTTCTGTTGCTTATGAAACCCCAAATGTCTAGTAGCTATGTGATGTGTGTCTGTGTAACACAATTACTCAATAAAACCCCAGAGACTCTGTATGTGGTGTACTGTCTTTATTGTCAGATCAAGTCGCAAGAACACACATGCTAGTTACAATAAACCTCACCATCCAGTCTGATAGACCTTTCTCTGCCGTGTATCTCATCTCTCGTGTGACACAGAAGTAAGAAGGCAGAGAGCATGTCGTCCCGGCTGTACTCTCCGTTTACAAACTTCTTGCCCCCCGTGGTCACCATGCTACCTTTCGCAGACTCAGTGATAGTGACCATTGACAGCTCTTCTCTCAATTTCCCGAGAAGAACTTTCCCTTGCTGTGCATGGGTCTTGTCCGCGAGCCTATCCTCAGGCAAAGCTATCACGTCGCGTGTCTCCAATACACTCGCCGTGATATCTGTGGCCAAATTGACTCCCCTTTGCGAACGTCTATACATGAACACTTCCTTGTTGGAGCCAATTTTGTTGCTTGAGCCCGCACCCCGTGAGGTTCCCAAGCTAGATTCGAGTATGCGTGTTTTCTTTATGGCCTCGGATAACACTGCCCATCCCAGGGACATGACAACGTCACAGTAATACAGCGTTTCTCTATTGATCGCCGACACCGTACTGAGAACCATAGAGAGTTTAGTACTTGCGCCCACGTGCTTGCCTAGCATGTACTTGTTGTTGATATGTGACCACTTGCTGTAGAAAAGCACCTTGAACCCGGAGCGTGCTAGCGAGTGATATATTAGATTTTTTACATCGACAAGGGCATTGACGTAGGTGTTTTGTTCAAATACTATGACCACAGGGACCTCTTTCCACATTGTTCTGGGCATAAGAAGCTTCAGCAGTCTGACATGAGCGCTTAGCAGAGCAGCGTAGACTCGAGTGACATGATCCAAATCGCGTATCTCCAGTTCCTCCAGGGCCATAACCTGTGGGAGGGGACATAAAAGGACTGTTAGCGCCAGCAGGATTTAACTTCAAACAAGATGTAGTCATCATCATTATCGTGATCATCATCATGTTCTGTCCTACATGTCAGGCGGCTCAAGAGCAAATTGAAACATTGATGAGAACACCATGGCAGTACCTCATATCGCAGTACGAGTTCATGATAGTGTTCACCATGTTCCATCGCAACATACGTTTTTACTCTAACATGGATCACGGCCAGCTCAGAAACTTTTACAGCCAGCTTGTGTCCTATTCGCCCGCTAGAATACTCGTGATTGACACCTTAGTGTCCAGTTACAACAGACGAGGATTTGGCCAGAATGCGTGTGATTCACTGCACGTTCCCGGAGAGTTGTCAAGGGCTATAACGCTCACGCTCGGAAACTGTGTCCCAGAGCAGTTGGTGCACAGGTGCATCTCAAGCTGCAACCGGAAGGGCTACTGTGACATGGTGCTGGCAGCGTTCGCTTCGGCCGAGACCATTCGTAGCGGAGCGCTAAAGAACATGGCCATAATCAAGGAGAGCGTACGGACAAGAGGCTCTATTCACACCATTATTTCGCTAGCGGTAACAGGGTGGATGGTGAAACTCTCAAACGCCAAGTGCACATGCGGCGTCTGGACCCAGGCCTTGGACCTGATCTCGTGCTTTGTGCCCGACACGGAGACCACGTTGACAATACAGGACGAGGCTCGTATAAGCGCATACATCTGCACCCTGTTAGACCTAAGACCGGTTAAGAACGGACCGTGGCATAGTGACATCCACCGACCTTTAAATTACGAATACATGTTTAGTGATCTTTTGGTTTCGGGCATAGATTTGTACCAAGAGTCGTACCAAGTGCCAACTCACCACTAGATTTCCACCTGCCAGCTCCACCGCGCAGCACACCCCAGCACAGGATCTAGAGCCTCCTCCGAACGTCGGGTCGAGACACAGGTAGGCTCTGACCACTGATGCCCGTCTCATATAGTCCAGGGTGACGCTGTTGTTTGACAGGAACTTGTTTATGACCGAGGGCTCGAAGGGAGTGGTGTTGTCGGTCTTCGTGTCAGTGGACGACGTGCTGCTGCTTCCCGTGACCTCGTTCTCAAATCCTTTTGGTGTTACCATGTTCATCAACTCCTTCAGATGGTTGTCTATGGATATGTGTTGAGGACAATACACTCCAAGGCAGGCGCATGTCAGTCCCGGCTGCCTCTCATGATGCCTACACTTGAAGCTCTGTGAGACTACGTGGTAGGCAGGCTCCCCATTGTCTCCGCGGATATCAGCGACTCTGTGCAGCCATGGGGTGTTGTTGACATGACTTGTGATGTGCACTTGCTTTCGCCCTCTGAATGCGATGTTTGGTAGCACAGCCAGTAGCACCTTGGAACTGACGAAGCCCACTTCGTCCACGAGGATGAGGTCGGCACTCTGTCCTCTGCTAGCCTGTGAAGACACGAGATGTGGACATGGGAGGGTGGGGTTAAGATCACACTCGTGTTGACACTGGTTTATCTACAACGGTTCACATTTGACAGGAGTAGACGAGTCTCTCAGAACAACGTGGATCGAGAGTGAGTGATAGAGAGGAGGAAAAGAAAGTTCAAGAAATTAGACAAAGGAAAGCAATCCGGGGCCAAGTGTCATGTATCATTCTCATACAGAGTTAATAGAGGATCCGCAATGGGTGAGCTACTGCGTCGAGAACAAATGTTCTTTTGTAGACCACATTCGGGGCTACGTGTGCCCAAAGCACTGCAGCAGGCACGTGTGCTCGGCTTCAAGTTGCTCTTTGATACAAATCATGGCCACACGAGCCCAATATCAGGCGCGACCATCAGAGTCGTCATGCCCCATTGCAGCCCTGCTTGTCTTTCAGAAGCCTCAGTTGGAGTTCAGAGGAACATTCTACATGCCGGCCAATGGGGACCCTGCCGAATTGGGCTATGGTGCGATGGAATACAATCCGCCGGGTGCACGGCATCTGGTTGACAGGGAAGTAGAAGTCAACCATCTAATACTGAAAGCCAGCTTGCCTGTCATGATTGCAGTGTTCTCAACAGCATTGACAGATGAATTTGCTCGCCAATACCAGATGATGGCCAGTCATGGAAGTCAGGTGTTGAACAACTCGTCGAAAGACCGCCGTTTCTCCTGGCCGACCAAGATATTTGAGCTGGTCGAGGTGATACAATCCGCTGGCAAGCCCAAGCTGCATTGCTCCAGAGAGATGTCCTCGGTTGTGAAGGATGCCGTGTTGAAGAGCGCCGTGGCGGTATCTACGCTGTTCAACTCGCGCGATGACAAGATCATCCTGTTCATGAGGAAAATGACATGCAAATACAATGATAAACACGGCAAGAGAGCTGACTTCTACACCATGGTGGTCATGCTGACACTGTGTCTTTTCCCATATTTAAAACATCGCATACTCTGTGACCTATTTAACAACAGGACCTTAGTGATCATGTGCTTTGACAAGACTCGCACCACACACAACCAGTGGTCTACACTGGCCACACATGTACACCTGCACGCAAACCAGCCTGAGTTTGTAAAGCGGGTGCTAGCTAACAGTGATCTTGGAAGCTCCTTGCCCATTGTGGTCACAGTCACCTTGGACAAATACATTTCAGACGCTAGCTACTCTGGGAACAAGATTGAGCCCATGTCTCACAGTCAGACTCCCAGAGACTACAGCAAGCAAATGAGGAAACCCCAGGAGGTTGGAAATTTACCCCAACATCGACCCGAGTCATCCTTTCACCAAACAAAGACATGTGCGCCACTCACAAAGAAAAGGAAGACGCCTTGCTATGCGGGTACTACGAAGCACACGAGGGGAGACTCGAGGATAAAGTGATGCATTTAGAGCACTCGTAGACCTGGACCCCGTAAACTTTGCTTGCATTGACTATGATGCGGTGGTGTTCAATTGTGATTTTTGTGCTATGTTGTTCTGTGTGATTGTACAATAAAATATAACTCTCACAAGACCATGTTTTCCTTGGTGGGTTAATTCATATAAGACACACACAAAAATGAAGAAGGGGACTTGGGATTTAGGTTTGGTCAAGATGACTTTATTCAGACACATGCATTTATACATAGAAAAGGGTGATCAGTGAGAAACAAGCAAGAACCGTTGAGTCTCTGGACAAATTGGGTTTTGTTACACATTGTCCTCGTCCTCATCATCATCATCATCATCCTCATCATCGCCCATGTACTTGAGAGAAAGAAAATGTAATTACCATGAGACCATACACAGATAAGCTGTCAACGTGTAATTTGGACATTACCATGTCGTCGTTCACATCATTCGCATGGGGAAAAGGAGGCAATGCTGCATTGACATGTGCGGGGTTAAGGAGTTCTGGGGGTAACAGTGGAGGCACTTGCACCACAGGGTTTTCAGGTCCCTCTTCGTCCGAGGACATCAAGTAATCGCTCTCCTGCAATATATGCATGGCATGTCACGTGCAGGAATATGAACCACATTTGACATTTGTCTCTATCTATATCAGACACCTACCGTGCGGTCCAGGATTATGGTAGATGCCTGTTGAGTAGAGTACAGTAGTGGTTAATGTATATTGACGCCTTTAATCTGACAAGGTGTATTAACGTAGAACACTGATCTCACCTGGCTAAGGCCACTGTAGTCCGTTTCTATACCACTTTCCTCTGACATCTTTACAAGTGTGGCATGTATAGTGAGTCTGTGTTTGTATTTGGCTGTTTGTATTTGGCTGACTGTTATGGTGGATAAACATAATCGTAACCTCAGACAATTAGTTTGTATCAATTTCATTACATGTACTCAGCTTGCATATGTCACCCAGTAAAGACAGTGAATGACCATTAGTTTCTTTGCATTGTTTTTATTTAAATGTTTTCAGCTTGCACATTTCACCCATAGTAGAAGCGAGACCAATCCTTCAATGACATTTGATTATTCAACACAAAAGTCAACTGTGTTCTCCTGATCAACACGTCGGCGCTCAACTGTGTGATGTCAACCACGCGGTCTAGTTCTTGTTCCTTGCACACTTTGGATTCCTGCAAGCCATCGATGAGTTTATTGTAGATGGCGAGGAGAGTTGATCCATAGACTTTGGTTAGGGACACAGTGCCAGTGACTTCACCTATATTCTCCGAGGGCTCTCGAGCAAGACTTTGATGTAGGGCCTATTACGGTCCACTATGGCAAAGTTGTCTGCGTACTCACTCATGGTCTGGTACAGGGTGCTAATGTATCTCATCACCGTGTATGGGATTTCTATGGTCCTCTTGTGCCCGTGTCGCTGGTGGACGTATGTACACTCAAGCTCTTCAGAGCCAGGTTCAGCGGATAGCTCCTCACAGATTTGCGTTACAATGTCAAGGTTGTCAGTGGAAGCGGCTCTCAATAGAGTTAGGAGATTTCGGAGAGCATCGTAGTCTTTGTCAGCAAAGGCTTGTTGGGAAGGTATGCAGACGTAGCCGTCTGCACAAGACTGGAGAGAGAATGACGGTGGATCATGGGGGTCTACTTTTTTAATGCAGGCAACGCCAAACTGCGAACACCGTTGGCACGTGAATATGTATTCTCCTCGGGTAGACTCGATGAGGATGTCGAAAGCACCTCGCGCTTGGTCTGAGGCCCAGAGGCTATCGGACATCATGAAGGCCAAGACGTTGACAAGAGCCTGTCTGTTTTCTTCGTCGTACACAGGTAGGGTACGATTGAAAGGTTCAGTGTCAGTGCCGGCTATCTTCAGGTGGGGTCCACAGTGAATGTTGACATTCCACTTAGAGGAAAGCTTTCCCAGATCGTTGGTCAGGATCCTTTTATCGGCGTCGTTGACAATTGCGAATTTTACTGGTATTCTTTCCACGGTGCCTTGTTTGTACACCGTAAGGTTCATCTTGTCAATTACAAAGAGAGTGCTGCACTCACCGAGGGATATGAGACCACTCAGGTCCACTTTTAAAATGACAGGTTGATGGGGCTTACTGGCAGTAGTCATGGTGTGGGCCACAATGTAGTCATTTTGACTGAAAGACATCTTGACTTGAGATTGGTCCACGTTGCGGAGCGTATGAGTTTCATGGCTCGCCCATGTGCGGAAATGTTTATACACAGCATTTTGGGATGTTACTATACCTCAAAGCGAGGGACCACATGACGAGCAAAGATCAAGAGCACCACTGCATTTCGCTGACACACTGTCCTATCTTCCGCCTCTTGTCCTGCGTGTATACCGAGCTCAGAAGTTTGCGACCTGGGACCTTGTTGGCATACAGATCCATGTAGAAGTTTTTGCAGCCTGTGCAATGGTACGTGACCTGCTTGCAGTCGTAGTCGGGCCGCTTTCTCTTGCCCAGCTTGACTTGCATTGGTTTGAGCCATTTCTTTGCCCTGAATGCTTCGATCCAAGTTCGCATGAGGTGTACGTCTGCACACGAATAGGGCATGATACAAAGAACAGACTCAGGATACATGGCGGTTGCTGAGCTGAATGCATTGGGACTATGTATCTGCAACATGATCACGGTCTGGTACAGAACACCGGCCAGATCGACTAAAGTCCTCTCGCATAGTTCGCTTCGGGCTATGGAAAGCCTACCAGTTGAGGCGACGATCTCCGCGTCTGCCAATATAACCGTTGGCAGCGTCAACAATATGGAGGTGTCTGAACAGCTGGGCGCCGATTCTTCCACGTCTCGCACGGACACTGTGCCTTGAGAGATGGCTTCGGAGAGTTTTTTCCCAAACAGAGCGCTGAGGTTCTTGTAGACAACGTCAGGCCTCAGTGACATGTCCTCTGTGATCACCTTGAGACAGGCCTTGAGTTTCTCACCCGGGAGACGAGTCACGGTCTCTCTATTTATCCTTAGGTGCTCCAACTCACGAGTTCCATGCACTGGTATCATGTGTTCGGGGCAGTTGTTCATCAGCGTGGTGAAAGCCACATTTGCCCTGTTCAACCTCTGTCTGACAGAGGTGATTGAAGCCAGCAGGTGCTCTTTACAGTCATTCAGGCTAGAGGACCCCAGCGCAGAACTGTACATGTAGCGAGGCAGGCAGTAATCTATTATGCAGTGAGCCACCAGCTTACCTGAGCGATTGACCAATGAGCGGTCTGCCCCGTGTGCTATCAATACCCTAGAGTTGCGATAACATTTGTCGAGTGGCTGGTATGGGTGGCATATGAGTTCCGTGGGCGAGGATGGATCGGTCCGGTCCTGCTTGTGACACTCGTACACAAGGTGGTGCTCTGATTTGCTCTCGCGACCCTGCTCCGTGTCAGAGACGTTACTGGATTTGGAACTCTTGGCCTCGCACATGAGCGAGCCTCCAAACATGGCAGTGATACACCCCGCGGTAGCCTGGAGGTTTAACGGGTATCTGTAGAAAGCGGCCTCGCACGGGTTGCACTTGTAATACTCGATGACTTCGATGGGCTTGACAGAGAGTCCCGTAATGCGCTTTAGCCAGGTCTTTACAATTTCCACGTACGACGTCTTTACGCTGGAATTGGCCACCTTCAGACGATCCAGGGCCACTCTACTAAAGTTCTTGTTCTTTGACGATTTGACGAGACTGCTCCAAGGAAAGAACCCGGCTCCCATCTTTGACGCAATTAGCTCAGCTGCTTTGCACATCCGCAGGTCTCGGCGTATGCCTTCCTTGCTCGAGAACATGTGGTTCATGCAAAAACCGTCTTTGTACAGCGTGCGCACAGTTAGGCCTCCGAACGAACCGGTCTCATCCGTTCGCATGGGCACCAGTTTTGTGGCGACCGCAGAGAACTCTGAGTCCAGCCGCAGCGTCAGAACGTCTTTCACTCTGAACATGGTGAGAAACGAGCTGGCTCGATGTAGTTCCAGCCACTGGCCAAGGTCATTCACACGGGGTTCCCGTTCGGGGTACAAGATGACATCTCCCGGATTGAGCTTGTTCCAGGGGCAGGTTGAGAAACATGACACTTGGTCCGTTTCAAGCTTGACACAGTCTCCCCTGATGACACACGCTATGAAGGTCTCTGTGACTGCAGAGTCGCAAGGCGAGCGCACACTTTTGAAGGCTGACAATCCCCTGACCTTAACGGAGAGGGATGATAGATCACCCTTGTCGTCGAGGTTGTGAGTGAGAGCCACATAGGTCTTCTTAGCAACGTGACAGTATATGGAGCAACTGTTTTCGTATTCTAGCTTGACTCTCCTGTCTTTGACAAAGGGTCTGGTGACGTCCACACAATCTCGAGAGCTAGGGACTTTAGTCACGTATACAGGGTAACCTTCCTCAGTGAATGTGCCCCTGGGGTCTCTTTCTAGCTTATGGTGCGTGTTACCTGTTCCTATCACGTACATCCTGGTGAGAGTGTCCTCCACCAATGCAGTGTGCACGTAATCCAGAAAGGCCGGCACCTGCTCGCCTGCCCGCTTAAACTTGTCACCCAATGCGACACGGGCCTTACCGGCAAAGGTCTCGAGGAGTTCATTCTCATGCTTCCCAGCGAGTGTGTCTTCATCTCCTAGGTCAACTTCGAACACTTCATTCTCGACCTGGTCCCCTGGTCCGTATCCAACTGAGACCATCACGCTGTCGGTGTCTCCATAGACAACGGGGCAACGGTGCTTGTAAAAGGTAGACACACAGCTGTTTACCACGGAAATCTGTCGCCTACCGTGGCCGGAAATGAGTGGCCCACAGGGATGGGGAGCTGTACCGTAGAAGGAGTTGGCCAGGACTTTACACTCTCCTCGAGCGTCTTGCAGTAGACTCGCTCGGCCTCGCTGATCTCGGGGTCCTCAAGCTTCCTCTTGAACTCGGCTCGCTGGTTGAGATAGTACTCGACCGATGAAGAGAATATGGCGGGGGCGCGGACAAAGCAACCTTTGGCCTGGTCGTACTTGAGAATGAGCGAGGCGTACTGAAAGCCCTCGGCCTCCCAGTTGTAACACACCCAACCCGAGAGATCGTGTGGGAAGTCTATGGGAGGCCAGGGAATTGTGGTCTCGGGCGAGATGTTGAGAGCACACATTATGGCCGGGTACATGCTGGCAAAGTCAAACACAAGCTCCAGGCCCATTCCGGGTCCCGAGTAATGTAGACCTGTGAGAGGGTCGCACACAGCTCCACCCTTCCACTCCACACCGGTGTCAGCCTCAAACTCGGGCTTCCATCGCTGGCGGCTGTCTAATTGCATACCTGCGGGTCCCGCTTTAACTCTGAGAGTGTCGAGTGTAATCTTGAGCTGAGGCATCTGGACTGAGTGAATGCTCTGCACAAAGCCGCCAAACAAATCTCCTCTTCCGTGTACCATGACATCTATGTTGAGAGTGGTCCTACATCTGTGGAACAGTGCCGAAACTGGATTGAGGACTTTGGCCAGCCTGGCGCACAACTGCGAGTCGACTAAGTTGTAGACGAGCACGGCAAAGAGACTTTTTCCCCCGCTGTTGATCATTGCGTCCATTTTAGAGTAACTGATGTCTGCCAGCTTGTAAAGCTTTCGTGTCCTTCAGGGGCTTTCTATTTAGCCTCCTGACCTTGGCGATGACAAAAGGGGCCACGCTTCAACTTCATGCTGGTGCATGCAAACTTGATGTCCTCGTCCCCGCCATCCTGTACAAATCTATGATGTTCATACCGCAGCTGTTCATCTTGAAGTGTCCCAGCTTAGCCTTCTCTTTGTTGAACCTTCCGATGTGCATGTACACCTTGTGGAGCTTGTACTCTGTCACGGTGCCGTTTAGCAACTCCGAACCTAAGCTCTTGAGCATCTCCTTGTACATATCCAGATAACGCACATTTTCAAACTGGAACAAAGGTGCCACCGTGTCCACGGTCAGTGCCCTGGTCACAAAGAGTCCATACCAGTCTTTCAGTAGTGTTAGGTTCTTTTCTGGGTGGCTAGGTCCCGACACTTTGCGTAGTTTGATTCTGCGTAGAAATGCACACGCTGCTCAATCACCCTGACATCAAACTCTGCATTGTACACATAGAGTAGCTCTATTTTGCACTTGTTCAGCACATTGATCAGTTTCTCAAGAAGTGCGAGTTCACCGGAGCACGGGCATATCAAAATCCTTTTGACATCGCTTATCCCCGCAGCCGTGGCCAGTTTGTGGTCTGCTTCTGGGTTGCGTGTCACCTTGCATTTGTTGTAGAGCACTATCAGCACCTTCCTGTGGTGCTCGCGTGAGGTTTTGGTCACATGGGAGTTGAGGATCACCAGAGAAATGCAAGTTATCTCGTGTTGCTGACCTGGCATGTCAAGCGCCAGAGCGGGGATAGAGACGCGTTTAATCTGTGTGGGCAGTTGTTTCCTGGCCATGTTTAGAATGCCAACCAGTCTGTTTCTGTACTCTGTCATGTCCTTGATCGTTTGCTCTGTGCAGTAGGGGAACTTGTGGGCGAAAGTCTTGCATCGCAGGGACACATCTCGATACAAAGGATCAAACACAGTCTCAATGTCCAGACATGCCGCCTTGTAGAAATAGGACACATGTGTACTGTCAAAGAGCATAGCCTCAGCCTCTGAGGTGTCATGGTCGTAGATGAGATCTGACACGGAGAGTTCCTGGTTCAGCTTGTTTGCGGATATGAAATACACCCTGCCAAACATGACGTCGGTGCATAGGGCAGGCGTGTTACCATCTCGAGCAATGTAGTAGCCCCGGTCTGGGCAGAAGTCTCCAAATGTCAGCGCGCTTACGGTTTCCAGATACCTTTGGCCAACCATATGGATGAGAGTGGGAAAATCTGAGCATTTACTTTTCGCTTAATGTCATCATGATGAACGTGGATGTGCACTGGCTCAGCAACGAAATGCTTGAACCAAGATTTCTGTACTGTGTCCCAGTTCTCTTCCTCACCCTCCTGATCACACACCAGGTCTAGGTCATATCCCACAACAGGAGTTACATCAGTGACTTTGAAGTGTACCGTGGTATAGATATTGATTTGTCGTGCTTGTAACACCAGACCTCTACACAAGAGCGCCTCTTCTTGCCTGTGAAACATTATTGATTTGATCATCACCCCAACCAGATCAGGCTCCAGGTCAAGCTTGACAACTCTGCGTTCAGGGTAGATATTAGGAAGAATTCCACAAAAGGCATCGCTTTGTTCATGATTCTGAATCGAGAGACCGTGGTTGTATGCACAATATTCCAGCAAGGAACCAAAGTCCAGCCAAGGTTGGAAATCGTAATTGACGACCCCTCAACCACAACTGTAGCATCCAATTGTTGGTGAGGCAACCAAATGCCTGATAAGTTGTCTCTGTGTCATTGTCAAGGCTATGATGCTGATGTTGATGTTTGAAAAGTGTATAGTTATTTTGCTCAACAAGAATCCTTGGTCACGTTCACTCTACCCGAGTCACTGACGAGTTGAGAAGATTTGTATGTTCGTTGGGCTACATGAGGCTGATCCTACTTAAAGCTTGCGACCAAAGCTGTGTGTCCAACAACGCTTTTCTATCCAACAATGCTTGACTGTCCGACAGAGTATCTGATGGAGGGCCATGGCCTCGAGGTGTGTGTCCGGACACACAGCCTTGGTCAAGCACATTGACCTTTCTCTGAAAGCTGAAAGGATTCACAATGTCTACCTTTTCTCGAATCGGATCCTGCTCAAGCTCACTGTCTCCAGTATACGCCAGCGATGTATGTACAGCTACGTCTTTCATCTCCTCCTAACCAGACGCATTACTCATTCAGGTATGAAGTACAAGGTGTGACTACACCGTACCGGATACAGTGTTGCTGCACAGACACCATCAAGACTGCTTTGGACAAGTGTCCTTTTTTTCCACAGTGTATGGGAACTGTGCGTAACATGCTGATTTTGAGATATCCTGATCAAGCGTGGGTGTCTGGCCACTTCCCTTGTAACCTTATGTCTGACAGGGATATCGTAATTCTGAAACATACGTCTACTCCCCAACCAGAGTACCCTGTGAGACACATAAGGGCTACCAACAAAGTCTTTGGTGTGCTGGTATGCCTACGTGAAGGATCTGAAGGTTTGCATATACTCAATGTTCGACGGACATCCCTGACCCCTTCAAGTTTATTAGTGGTAGTGAACCCCAGGAAGACCATCAGGGAGTCATTGAAGGATGATGGTCGATTCAGCTCACAAACACTAGAGGGTCGCTACACTCTACTCAAATCAACCAACACCGAGACCTTCATCCCTGTGGATCAACTCGGTGGGGCTCTGCTAAGTGATGCCTCGTATTATATATGTATCACACTACCAAGATTGCTTCGGAGGAAATCTAAACTGCTCTCTTTGCTCAAAGGTGTTCCCAACTAACTGTAGCCATTGCTGTGTTCAGTTTTTCTTGAGACCAAACCCTATTATGTTTATGAACCTGAATAAACGCTTCTTCACACTTTTTGTTGCAAACTGTGTGTGTATGTTTGAGTGTGTGTGTGTGTGTGTGTGTGTCTTTAGTATCAAGTGTCTTGTTGCAACCCGGTATTGTCAGTAGAATACGGGTAAGTGTTTTGTTTTGGGATCATGCCTTTGACGCGCAGCAATGCTTCATCTCTGTGTAGAAAGAGAACTCGAGAAGAGTCGTCTGGGCAGTGTGATGACCCTTCTCACATGAAGATGATTGCAAACTTGAAACGTCAAATCATGGAACTCAATAGCACACTGAATGCCGAGCGCAAACACAGAGTTGAGGCTCTTCATGACACGACAGAGTTGTGTTCAGCACGCTGGACAAGAGACCGAGAACAACACCTTGCTAGACAAGGAGGCAGAGGAGACACTGCAGACTCTGCAGCCGAGGCTGTCGACCAGCAGAGGGATGCCTAAAGCATATGCTACAGTGGTGCTCAGTTTATGCTAAGTTGACTAGAGGAATCATGTGGAAATTTAAATACCTGAGGAAAACCAACCTGGACACCAATGTGAATGAATAGCAGTAGATGTCAGCATGAAATTCGAGCAGGCTGATGGCCAGTTAGATTCAGATATTATGCATCTGAGTTCGGCAGAATGCACATCATCACATACTCTTCACCATGCTTAGAGATAGGCATGATACCTAAAAATCATCTCTCAATGCAAATCAAACCAGGTATTAGTCTAACTGACCATGCCTATCTCTAAGCATGGTGAAGAGTATGTGATGATGCACTAAAGGCCAGGAACTTTATCAGATGCATAATATCGAATCAGGCTGCAGCCTGCCTGGAGACACTTATGACGCATTCGGAGACCTCAGCAATGATGTCACTGGTATGTGAGCAGCACTATATGAGCTCGAGATGTGGAACTGGAAGATATGAGAGGGGCTCTCAACGATGCCTGTGAAGAGAGAGAATCTTGAGGATCAAACTGTCAGAGAGCCGAACCAAAGCCGTCGAGAATCAAGGCTCGCTTGGGAGAACACCCAAGACCGAAGACTTGCACCCGCACTTAGACTGGGTAGGCAGACATTACCTAGCTGTGTCACTCCCTGAAGATCGCATGTTCAAACCCGGTCAGTCTGTCACGGGTCGGGGTGTTACAAAGCTCTTTGAAATGAGGGTAGGTGACAAACTGGCAACGGGTTCAGCCTGCTGTTAGAGAATATAAACATCATGCTAGCTCAACTGCACCCTGAGTGGTACGGGAGGCACTTTGGTCTATGTAGAGCGTACGGGCATGGCAACAAATACAGGTCTACAGACAGGGTGGACACAGAGGACTTTGCTTGGATGTTGTTTGAGTACGGGGCGCACGCTCCGCTGATTGAAGTGATAGCTGGGCTCCTGAATGTTCTAAACAGCACGGGGAAGGGAGGAGTTACGACCACAGCTCTGTGCACGAGCAAGAGCATGTACACCTCATATGTGACACTGTTCAGAGACACAGTGTCAAGGGCCTACGATGTGTTTGTACGTGTGTATGAGAGGGCTCAGAGTGTGCGGAAGGCACAAGGAGTCGTGTACGTGCCTCTTACGGCAGGCTTAAGTGCTGACCACAACCAATCTCAAGGAGGTTCCCAATCTGTCAGGAACACAGTCTTGCACTCCATACTGGAAGGCATCGAAGTCCCCTCACATCAGCTGTGCGGCAACAAGTGCGGAGGTGGACAGAGTCTCACGTGAAGACCCTTAGGTTAGAGCAGTCCCTGTCTGCGTTCATGAAACGTAGATGTCTGCAGGGACAGGGAAAGAGGCCGGGTCAGTTAGTCGGACCGCCAGCCAGGAGCATTTTCCCCTTAAAGGATCCACGTCACATGAGGTACCAGGGCCTCTTATAAAGCGGGTGCTCTTTGATTCACCTTGGCCAAGCGATTAGGCCTCTCTGTAGCACTGTCAATGAAGAGGCATTTGAGGAGAGATTAGAGAGGGTGTATATATATATACATAGTCAGACAGATACGTATTGACAACCATACAGACATGAATGTGCACGTGAAGGGCCTCGGAGGTGCGCAGCCCCAGCCGTGCAACTCTAAGAACAAGAGACCACGTCTCGACGAGGATGAAGATCTGAGAACAAAGGCACTCTTGGCCATGTCTAGGTACTGCCAGGACCAATGGGGGAGGAAAATGGTACAGCTGCACATGTCCCGCGGTGAGAGTATGAAACTGGCATTGCTGAGCGGAGACGCCGGCTGTGGCAAGTCATATGCTATATCGCTGCTCGTGAAGAAGCTCAGGAGCTTGAACATCAGCGTGGCTGTGAGCGCCATGACCAATAAGGCAGCAGGCACTTTGCTGGAATCCGGCTCCTTGGACCAAGTTTACACATTCCACAAGATGATGGGATTCAACAAGGAACTCTTGGACGACAAGCTTTTGCTCAAAGACTTCATGCAAAAGTACCACAAGGTTCACAGGGCCATGGTGCATCGTTTCAACACACTGTACCAGGCAGAGTTGCCTCGGAAGTCGACCGACGCCATCCTCGGACACCCGTGTAGACACCTGAGACCGGAGTCGTGTGCCGTGTGCAGTAAAATGTTCGAGAAGCTGAGAGTGTCTGAGAACATGGAAGACACTCTGCCATTCCTTGGGGTGAATGTGCTGATCGTGGACGAGTACGGTCTGATGAACGTGGAGCTGCTGGAGAGGATGTTGGGCTGCCTGGCTCTCTTATATGGACCCGGCAAGGGTCCGCTGATAGTTTTCTCGGGCAGCGTTTCACAATTGCAGCCCGTCGGCTTGACCACGCGCATCTGGGCCACCAAGCGCTTCGAAAGCCTTCTATCTTCTTCAACTCCGCTTTTTGTCAACAGGCGACAGTTCAAGGACCCGGTTACGCGGAGGCCGTGACATACCTTCAGTTCAACACTGTCACAGAAGAGTCTCGGCGCATTTTCCAGAGCCAGGTGACTGTAAGTGAGCGAGACGTGATGGAGCCGGCATACGAACCTGAGAAGCTGCGGATCTTTCACCAGGACGAACAACAGATCACGTACACCGCAGCCTACATGAACACGGTGCGCTCAAAGGCCCGGAAAAGTTTCTGAGCGTGGCCCAGACCAGGGTGTCCTCCACCAAAGGACCGAGAGCCTGGTACGAGGTGCTTAAGCAGGCTGCTCAGACACTACCCAAGCTGTTTTCTGTGCCCAAATACCGTAGAGGGATCCGCTCCACTGAGAGGGATTATCTGAAGGTGGACAGGCTCTGGGTAGGTTGCAAGGTGCGCATGATCTGGCACATGGACTTTAATGGTATCCAGATTGCAAACAGGAAAGCCTTGTCCTTCTGCCCAGGCTTGTTGGGAGGCACACAGAAGCAGCCCCAGTCCATGTTTGACTCTGAAGGTGTAGTGGAAGACATTTGCTTCAAGCGAGAGAGTCGGGTGAACGAGTTCTTTGTGAGGGGGGATCGCACCGGACCCTGTACAAGGTCACTCCTTCCAAATGGCAGTGCATGAACTGGACAGTGACCACACACCCGCTGGCCTGTCTCTTGGCGATGAACACCTACGACTGTCAAGGTTGCACTGTGCACGGGCAAGTGCTCTACCACCCGCCCAGGCATTTTGCCATGTCACCGATAAAGCCCTCGGTGTACGTTGTGCTGACTCGGGTAGTCAAAAGAGATAATCTCCAAATGACAAACTGTAACTTTGCCGAGAATGTAGGTATCGTGGCCTTTTACGATCCTAGACTGGTGGCTTATCGCAAGAGGGTGGAGATGAACTATTCATCATGAGGCACCTAGCATACCCCAACACCCTGGAGTCATCATTGTGTTCACATTTGTCTCAGTGAACACCAGAAGGAAGCACAGAAAGATTAGGAGATGAGCTGGGCCACTGGATGGCACGAGCTAACGCTTGAGGACTTGATATGCCTCACTTCGTCCAGGACTCGTCTGGAACTCACCAAGGAGTATGAGAAGAAGCCCAACCGGGTGCAGCTTATGATCAACATCCAAAGTTCTAGTGAGCCGGACCTGGATCACGCACCACCCGGGCCATTGCACAAGATGATCTCAATTCGTACATCATGCTAAGGTGGTGCCCTTGGTTTTCACGGACATTCGGAGTGCTCTCGGATGCGAATCTTAACATGCTTGCAGTCAGGTTGCTTAGGCTCAACAGCGAGGAAGCCCCATCCTCCTGGAACTGGTCACAGCGGTGATGCTCGTCCTGACCCAGCCCAACATACCACACGCTCCAACCTGTCGTGAGCCCCATCGAGCAGAGAGGTTCCTGTTTTGCAGCTGATTGAGAATTTGCTATGCTAGTGCATCGTGCAAGATAGTCTAGCAAACGTCAACCGTTGCATTGAGTATCAGCTATGTCATCCACAAGACTATACCAATCGATCCGCGTACACCCACACTCTGACCGAGCATCGGAACAGGACCCTAAATGTGCCTTACGGGTGCTACAAATATGAGTCGGCTAAGAACCATCTCCCCGGTGGCATGTTCCACTTTGTCAAAGACACGGATTCATACGTGCCTACTCTACACGGGCTGAGCGCGGACCTGATTGGGAACCTGAAAGAGGTGGCGGTCTGCTCCGCTAGCAGCACTATTGCCCATAGACCTTTCCTGAACACCCCGCACCTGTACGAAGTAGAGCTGATCAACACGGGACGTGACTCTTTGACGCAGGGAGATCGTTTCACAGTGCAGCTCCCCAACCAAGACGATGTAAATGCTCAACTCAATGTGAACGGCGACAAGGGTTACAATATGTCTGTGAACAATGGCATCTGGGGAGGACTACTGGCTACTAGAAAAGTGAATTGCGAGTATGGTGGCGACCCCGTGGAAGAGGTAATACAGTCTATAAAGCACGAGGATGACTTTGACGTGTTTAACCTGATTTCTCCCTACACACCCCAAAGTATACTGTCAATGATGACACTCGTTGCCAACGGTGCCGGTTATCACAACATCACAGATGGTCTAAGACACCGCCCTGGCCGTGAATGAGGACCTTAACCTAATGACCATCGGCACCATCGTGGAAGACGAGAGTGTCAAAATGTTTTTAAGGACCGTGGTGGGACATGCAATTAGCATCGTCGAAAGTGTGCAAGGCTTTGCAGGAGGACAGGTGGTACGAGCCTGCGAAGGTTACAATAACAGCACTATCAACACGGGTGACAAATTCATGGCTCAGCTGAATATGAACAGGTGGCTTTTGTGAAAGTTTTGAATGTGATCACAGTTGGTTTGTGTATAGCATGTGTGCTTTGGAATCAAATAAAGGATGTACAAATTAAACAGATCTCTTTGTAATGTTTTTTTATTTCTGTATCAATGATAGGAATACACAACTATGGCACACACACACACACACACACACACACACACACACACACACATAGATCAGCCTCAATGCAGTGACTTTGAGACACACTCCGGGTTGTCAAAGGGGATCCTGGTAGTGTTTTTGATCAATTTCATGTGGCCTTTGTCAACGTAGCGCTTTCTGGACTTGACAGCAGTCATCTTTGTGTTGTAATGGATGTGGAACGGTGCTGCTGCCTCGGTCTCAGTGTTCCTTGGGACTCTCACATTCAGGTTGGCCATGCTTGAGGTGGTAATGCTCTGGCTAGCCGTGCTTGGGACGCTCACGCTCTGATCACCCATGTGACTGGTCACTTTTGGGTTATTATCCGGTACCTCGACAGTCACACTTCTCTCTTCTTTCCCCAAAGACATCCACTGTTGATTAACATCCTGTCCGTTGATCATTGGGAGATGCGCGAGTCCCATTTCGAGCCACCAGTGAGGTCGATGTCCGCATGCCTTGATGTCTCTGTTTATCTGCCTTTACTTTGAGAAGGTTCATCCACAGGTATCTTCGAGGTCATCCATCGCAGTCCAAAAGTCGAGTGTTTTCACTTGTTACTCAACTAAGGAGCTGGCATGGAAACATAGTCTAGCAAACCAGAGGCCTATGTTCAATAAGACCAGTATGCATAGGATTACAGTAATACCTTGATCCAGACGTTTCTCCAGTGTAGTGACTTCACCTCTTCTTTGAGTCAACTGTGGGCAGGTGTAGATTGAATGTCCTTTGCCATGTAGCGGGGTTGCATCTTTCCTTAACCCTTGTGTTGTCCATCGGGTCAAGGTGACCCGTGCAGTTTATATGACTTTTTGCATTGGCCGTCGGGTCGGGGGACAACGCTTGTTTCATTTCTACCGCGGACCTGGCCCTTCGGGGTTTCTGGGACCCGTCGAGCATTCAACAGTTTGTTGGACTACCGCTACACGGCCTTCGGGTCTCTGGGACCCATCCTGCATTCAAATGTACTTTTCCACTACCGCTGTATCGGCATTTGGGTCTCTGCGACCCGTCCAGCATTCGAATGTATTTTTCAACTGCGACACCGGCCCGGGTCTCTGGGACTCGTCCTGCATTGAAAGTATTTCACTTCTACCGCGGTATCGGCCTTGGTCTCTTGGACCCGTGCTGCATTCGACTGTGTATTTCCACTACCGCGGTGTCGGCCTTCGGGTCTCTGCGACCCGTCTCGCATTCGACTGTATATTTCCACTACCGCGGTATCGGCCTTGGATCTCTGAGACCCGTCCTGCGTTCGAATGTATTTTTCAACTACCGCGACACCGGCCTTCGGGTCTCTGGGACCATCCTGCATTCGAAAGTAGTCCACTTCTACCGCGGTATCGGTCTTGGTCTCTTGGACCCGACTCGCATTGAATGTAATTTTCCACTACAGCGACATTGGCGTCTGGGTCCCTGGGACCGTCCTCCATTCAAATGTATTTTTCCTACCGCGACACGGCCTTCGGGTCTCTTGGACCCGACTCGCATTGAATGTAATTTTCCACTACAGCGTATTGGCGTCTGGGTCCCTGGGACCCGTCCTCCATTCAAATGTATTTTTCCACTACCGCGACACCGGCCTTGGGTCTCTTGGACCCGTGCTGCATTCGACTGTGTATTTCCACTACGCGGTGTCGGCCTTGGTCTCTGCGACCCGTCTCGCATCGACTGTATATTTCCACTACATGGTATCGGCCGGATCTCTGAGACCCGTCCTGCGTTCGAATGTATTTTCAACTACCGCGACACCGGCCTTGGTCTCTGGGACCGTCCTGCATTCGAAAGTAGTCCACTTCTACGCAGTATCGGTCTTGGTCTCTTGGACCCGACTCGCATTGAATGTAATTTTCCACTACAGCGACATTGGCGTCTGGGTCCCTGGGACCCGTCCTCCATTCAAATGTATTTTCCACTACCGCGACACCGGCCTTGGTCTCTTGGACCCGACTGCGCGTGTAATTTTCCACTACAGCGACATTGGCGTCTGGGTCCCTGGGACCCGTCCTCCATTCAAATGTATTTTTCCACTACACGACACGGCCTTCGGTCTCTTGGACCCGTGCTGCATTCGACTGTGTTTCCACTACCGCGGTGTGGCGCCGGGTCTCTGCGACCGTCTCGCATCGACTGTATATTTCCACTACGCGGTATCGGCCTTCGGATCTCTGAGACCCGTCCTGCGTTCGAATGTATTTTTCAACTACCGCGACACCGGCCTTCGGGTCTCTGGGACCGTCCTGCATTCGAAAGTAGTCACTTCTACCGCGGTATCGGTCTTGGTCTCTTGGACCCGACTCGCATTGAATGTAATTTTCCACTACAGCGACATTGGCGTCTGGGTCCCTGGGACCCGTCCTCCATTCAAATGTATTTTTCCACTACCGCGACACCGGCCTTGGGGTCTCTTGGACCCGACTCGTGAATGTAATTTTCCACTACAGCGACATGCGTCTGGGTCCCTGGGACCCGTCCTCCATTCAAATGTATTTTCCACTACGCGACACCGGCCTTCGGGTCTCTTGGACCCTGCTGTCGACTGTGTATTTCCACTACGCGGTGTCGGCCTTCGGGTCTCTGCGACCCGTCGCATTCGACTGTATATTTCCACTACCGCAGTATCGGCCTTGGATCTGAGACCCGTCCTGCGTTGAATGTATTTTTCAACTACCGTGACACCGGCCTTCGGGTCTCTGGGACCGTCCTGCATTCGAAAGTATTCCTTCTAGCAGTATCGGTCTTGGGTCTCTTGGACCCGTCGCATTGAATGTAATTTTCCACTACAGCGACATTGGCGTCTGGGTCCCTGGGACCCGTCCTCCATTCAAATGTATTTTTCCACTACGCGACACCGGCCTTCGGGTCTCTTGGACCCGACTCGCATTGAATGTAATTTTCCACTACAGCGACATTGGCGTCTGGGTCCTGGGACCCGTCCTCCATTCAAATGTATTTTTCCACTACGCGACACCGACTTCGGGTCTCTTGGACCCGTGCTGCATTCGACTGTGTATTTCCACTACCGCGGTGTCGGCCTTCGGGTCTCTGCGACCCGTCTCGCATCGACTGTATATTTCCACTACGCGGTATCGGCCTTCGGATCTCTGAGACCCGTCCTGCGTTCGAATGTATTTTCAACTACCGCGACACCGGCCTTGGTCTCTGGGACCGTCCTGCATTGAAATTAGTCCACTTCTACAGCGGTATCGGTCTTGGTCTCTTGGACCCGACTAAGCATTGAATGTAATTTTTCCACTACAGCGACATTGGCGTCTGGGTCCCTGGGACCCGTCCTCCATTCAAATGTATTTTTCCACTACCGCGACACCGGCCTTCGGGTCTCTTGGACCCGACTCGCATTGAATGTAATTTTTCCACTACAGCGACATTGGCGTCTGGGTCCTGGGACCCGTCCTCCATTCAAATGTATTTTTCCACTACGCCCGACACGGCCTTCGGGTCTCTTGGACCCGTGCTGCATCGACTGTATTTCCACTACCGCGGTGTCGGCCTTGGTCTCTGCGGCCGTCTCGCATTGACTGTATATTTTCACTACATGGTATCGGCCTTGGTCTCTAGGACCCGTCCTTGGAGTCGAATGTAAATAAAATAAAAATAAAAGCTTGACCTCGGTCTACTAAATATATTTATCAAACACAGAGATGCAGAGACACAGAGAACAGACACACACACACACACACACACACACACACACACACACACACACACACACATATTTACAGTATGAACTGCAG
>JABXJD010000671.1:77500-207785 GCA_013375575.1 Percina caprodes
GGCAATACAGCCTGCAGAGACCGCGCTGGCCTCGCCCTGTTCCACAACATTCTCAGCGTGTCCATACAACGCCTTTGTGCTGTGGCGAGCTCAGGCCCAGTGGATGCGGCAAGCTCAACAGGAGGAGCGTTTCTCGAACAGCTGGGAAGGCGCTTGTGACTCCGCTCATCGAGAGACGACGGCGTATGCCTCGACGGAGGCCTCCGCCGCGCTCGTCAAAGCCGTGGCGCGGAGTCCGGTCGCGGGTCGCGCAGGCGCGAGGTCGCGCAGGCGGCGAGGTCTCACGGCGGCAGGCTGGCGTTGGCGAGCCGAAGAGGCCCGAGGCGACTGTGGCGTGGCGGCGAGGAGTGCGAAGCCCAACCGGGCGCAGAGAGTGCCCGGCAAGAGGAAGAGATGTCAGCTCTGTCCAAAGCCTGGATGCAAACACACACATCGTGTGCGGCTGCTGCGAGATACATCTGCGGGAGCTGCACGCGGGCCTACTGCGCTGAATCACGTGAGACCGTAGCCTCTTGGGGTCGTGGGTAGCGGCGCCGGGTTGAACGTCGATGTTAGCTGCAAGAAAAAGAACGTGTGTCAAGGATCGCGTTCGCAAAGACGCGAGAAACTGAAATGAATGAAATGAACCTTGACTCTATTTTGAATAAAAATTAAAACACTTTGGGATTATTGTGCTGTGTGAAATGTGAGTAGACAAATATTTACAGTGTAAGCTTGCGAAAAAAATGAAATACCAAAATACATCGCAAAATACAGCAAGGCAGTTGATGTGAAATTATACACGTGAGGGTCCGGGGACCTGGAGCACAACGTGAGTGTAGTAGAAAAGTCAATACGCTGGACAAGTCCCCCATGGCCTTAGCGTACAATACAAAGGGTAAAGTGTGGCAACAAATGTGGAAAAATACTAACTGAAACAAACTAAAATGTACCTTGAATCTCTTCTGAATAAAAACCTTTTTTGGATACTTGTGCTGTGTGAGATGAAAAAGAGTAGAAAAGTATATACAATATAAGTTAGTCAGAAATAAAATAAAATAAAATAAAATAAAATAAAATAAACAGCCTGTTGATGTGAAATTATACACATGAAGTTGGACAGGAGCACAATTTTAAATGTAGTAGAATGGTCAATAAACTGAACAGGTCCCCGTGACATGAAGGACAATACAAGAGGTTAACAGGAGGATTCCGTTCTACAGTTGCCTGAAAAAGACTAAAATATGGCTTTAACAGCCTGAAAAAGATGTCAAATATACTGTAGATTTACTTGGACATTTTAGCCTTTAATTTTAAAATCCTACATCAGAATGGTCTATTGACTGTGTGACACCATGGATATGTGATGTTTCTCTCAGACTTGGAATGAAGCTGGTTTAACAGGAGGATTCCGTTCTAAAGTTGCCTGAAAAAGAGTAAAATATGGCTTTAACAGCCTGAAAAGATGTCAAATATACTGTAGATTTACTTGGACATTTTAGCCTTTAATTTTAAAATCCTACATCAGAATGGTCCAATATTGACTGTGTGACACCATGGATATGTGATGTTTCTCTCAGACTTGGAATGAAGCTGGTTTAACAGGAGGATTCCGTTCTACAGTTGCCTGAAAAAGAGTAAAATATGGCTTTAACAGCCTGAAAAAGATGTCAAATATACTGTAGATTTACTTGGACATTTTAGCCTTTAATTTTAAAATCCTACATCAGAATGGTCCAATATTGACTGTGTGACACCATGGATATGTGATGTCTCACCTAGACTTGGAATGAAGCTGGCTTAACAGGAGGATTCCGTTCTACAGTTGCCTGAAAAAGACTAAAATATGGCTTTAACAGCCTGAAAAAGATGTCAAATATACTGTAGATTTACTTGGACATTTTAGCCTTTAATTTTAAAATCCTACATCAGAATGGTCCAATATTGACTGTGTGACACCATGGATATGTGATGTTTCTCTCAGACTTGGAATGAAGCTGGTTTAACAGGAGGATTCCGTTCTACAGTTGCCTGAAAAAGAGTAAAATATGGCTTTAACAGCCTGAAAAAGATGTCAAATATACTGTAGATTTACTTGGACATTTTAGCCTTTAATTTTAAAATCCTACATCAGAATGGTCCAATATTACCTGTGTGACACCATGGATATGTGATGTCTCACCTAGACTTGGAATGAAGCTGGCTTAACAGGAGGATTCCGTTCTACAGTTGCCTGAAAAAGAGTAAAATATGGCTTTAACAGCCTGAAAAAGATGTCAAATATACTGTAGATTTACTTGGACATTTTAGCCTTTAATTTTAAAATCCTACATCAGAATGGTCCAATATTACCTGTGTGACACCATGGATATGTGATGTCTCACCTCAGACTTGGAATGAAGCTGGCTTAACAGGAGGATTCCGTTCTACAGTTGCCTGAAAAAGAGTAAAATATGGCTTTAACAGCCTGAAAAAGATGTCAAATATACTGTAGATTTACTTGGACATTTTAGCCTTTAATTTTAAAATCCTACATCAGAATGGTCCGATATTACCTGTGTGACACCATGGATATGTGATGTCTCACCCAGACTTGGAATGAAGCTGGCTTAACAGGAGGATTCCGTTCTACAGTTGCCTGAAAAAGAGTAAAATATGGCTTTAACAGCCTGAAAAAGATGTCAAATATACTGTAGATTTACTTGGACATTTTAGCCTTTAATTTTAAAATCCTACATCAGAATGGTCCAATATTGACTGTGTGACACCATGGATATGTGATGTTTCTCTCAGACTTGGAATGAAGCTGGTTTAACAGGAGGATTCCGTTCTACAGTTGCCTGAAAAAGAGTAAAATATGGCTTTAACAGCCTGAAAAAGATGTCAAATATACTGTAGATTTACTTGGACATTTTAGCCTTTAATTTTAAAATCCTACATCAGAATGGTCCGATATTGACTGTGTGACACCATGGATATGTGATGTTTCTCTCAGACTTGGAATTAAGCTGGCTTAACAGGAGGATTCCGTTCTACAGTTGCCTGAAAAAGAGTAAAATATGGCTTTAACAGCCTGAAAAAGATGTCAAATATACTGTAGATTTACTTGGACATTTTAGCCTTTAATTTTAAAATCCTACATCAGAATGGTCCGATATTACTGTGTGACACCATGGATATGTGATGTTTCTCTCAGACTTGGAATGAAGCTGGTTTAACAGGAGGATTCCGTTCTACAGTTGCCTGAAAAAGAGTAAAATATGGCTTTAACAGCCTGAAAAAGATGTCAAATATACTGTAGATTTACTTGGACATTTTAGCCTTTAATTTTAAAATCCTACATCAGAATGGTCCGATATTACTGTGTGACACCATGGATATGTGATGTCTCTCCCAGACTTGGAATGAAGCTGGTTTAACAGGAGGATTCCGTTCTACAGTTGCCTGAAAAAGAGTAAAATATGGCTTTAACAGCCTGAAAAAGATGTCAAATATACTGTAGATTTACTTGGACATTTTAGCCTTTAATTTTAAAATCCTACATCAGAATGGTCCGATATTGACTGTGTGACACCATGGATATGTGATGTTTCTCTCAGACTTGGAATGAAGCTGGTTTAACAGGAGGATTCCGTTCTACAGTTGCCTGAAAAAGAGTAAAATATGGCTTTAACAGCCTGAAAAAGATGTCAAATATACTGTAGATTTACTTGGACATTTTAGCCTTTAATTTTAAAATCCTACATCAGAATGGTCCAATATTGACTGTGTGACACCATGGATATGTGATGTTTCTCTCAGACTTGGAATGAAGCTGGTTTAACAGGAGGATTCCGTTCTACAGTTGCCTGAAAAAGAGTAAAATATGGCTTTAACAGCCTGAAAAAGATGTCAAATATACTGTAGATTTACTTGGACATTTTAGCCTTTAATTTTAAAATCCTACATCAGAATGGTCCAATATTGACTGTGTGACACCATGGATATGTGATGTTTCTCTCAGACTTGGAATGAAGCTGGTTTAACAGGAGGATTCCGTTCTACAGTTGCCTGAAAAAGAGTAAAATATGGCTTTAACAGCCTGAAAAAGATGTCAAATATACTGTAGATTTACTTGGACATTTTAGCCTTTAATTTTAAAATCCTACATCAGAATGGTCCAATATTGACTGTGTGACACCATGGATATGTGATGTTTCTCTCAGACTTGGAATGAAGCTGGTTTAACAGGAGGATTCCGTTCTACAGTTGCCTGAAAAAGAGTAAAATATGGCTTTAACAGCCTGAAAAAGATGTCAAATATACTGTAGATTTACTTGGACATTTTAGCCTTTAATTTTAAAATCCTACATCAGAATGGTCCGATATTGACTGTGTGACACCATGGATATGTGATGTTTCTCTCAGACTTGGAATGAAGCTGGTTTAACAGGAGGATTCCGTTCTACAGTTGCCTGAAAAAGAGTAAAATATGGCTTTAACAGCCTGAAAAAGATGTCAAATATACTGTAGATTTACTTGGACATTTTAGCCTTTAATTTTAAAATCCTACATCAGAATGGTCCAATATTGACTGTGTGACACCATGGATATGTGATGTTTCTCTCAGACTTGGAATGAAGCTGGTTTAACAGGAGGATTCCGTTCTACAGTTGCCTGAAAAAGAGTAAAATATGGCTTTAACAGCCTGAAAAAGATGTCAAATATACTGTAGATTTACTTGGACATTTTAGCCTTTAATTTTAAAATCCTACATCAGAATGGTCCAATATTGACTGTGTGACACCATGGATATGTGATGTTTCTCTCAGACTTGGAATGAAGCTGGTTTAACAGGAGGATTCCGTTCTACAGTTGCCTGAAAAAGAGTAAAATATGGCTTTAACAGCCTGAAAAAGATGTCAAATATACTGTAGATTTACTTGGACATTTTAGCCTTTAATTTTAAAATCCTACATCAGAATGGTCCGATATTGACTGTGTGACACCATGGATATGTGATGTTTCTCTCAGACTTGGAATGAAGCTGGTTTAACAGGAGGATTCCGTTCTACAGTTGCCTGAAAAAGAGTAAAATATGGCTTTAACAGCCTGAAAAAGATGTCAAATATACTGTAGATTTACTTGGACATTTTAGCCTTTAATTTTAAAATCCTACATCAGAATGGTCCAATATTGACTGTGTGACACCATGGATATGTGATGTTTCTCTCAGACTTGGAATGAAGCTGGTTTAACAGGAGGATTCCGTTCTACAGTTGCCTGAAAAAGAGTAAAATATGGCTTTAACAGCCTGAAAAAGATGTCAAATATACTGTAGATTTACTTGGACATTTTAGCCTTTAATTTTAAAATCCTACATCAGAATGGTCCAATATTGACTGTGTGACACCATGGATATGTGATGTTTCTCTCAGACTTGGAATGAAGCTGGTTTAACAGGAGGATTCCGTTCTACAGTTGCCTGAAAAAGAGTAAAATATGGCTTTAACAGCCTGAAAAAGATGTCAAATATACTGTAGATTTACTTGGACATTTTAGCCTTTAATTTTAAAATCCTACATCAGAATGGTCCGATATTGACTGTGTGACACCATGGATATGTGATGTTTCTCTCAGACTTGGAATGAAGCTGGTTTAACAGGAGGATTCCGTTCTACAGTTGCCTGAAAAAGAGTAAAATATGGCTTTAACAGCCTGAAAAAGATGTCAAATATACTGTAGATTTACTTGGACATTTTAGCCTTTAATTTTAAAATCCTACATCAGAATGGTCCAATATTGACTGTGTGACACCATGGATATGTGATGTTTCTCTCAGACTTGGAATGAAGCTGGTTTAACAGGAGGATTCCGTTCTACAGTTGCCTGAAAAAGAGTAAAATATGGCTTTAACAGCCTGAAAAAGATGTCAAATATACTGTAGATTTACTTGGACATTTTAGCCTTTAATTTTAAAATCCTACATCAGAATGGTCCGATATTGACTGTGTGACACCATGGATATGTGATGTTTCTCTCAGACTTGGAATGAAGCTGGTTTAACAGGAGGATTCCGTTCTACAGTTGCCTGAAAAAGAGTAAAATATGGCTTTAACAGCCTGAAAAAGATGTCAAATATACTGTAGATTTACTTGGACATTTTAGCCTTTAATTTTAAAATCCTACATCAGAATGGTCCAATATTGACTGTGTGACACCATGGATATGTGATGTTTCTCTCAGACTTGGAATGAAGCTGGTTTAACAGGAGGATTCCGTTCTACAGTTGCCTGAAAAAGAGTAAAATATGGCTTTAACAGCCTGAAAAAGATGTCAAATATACTGTAGATTTACTTGGACATTTTAGCCTTTAATTTTAAAATCCTACATCAGAATGGTCCAATATTGACTGTGTGACACCATGGATATGTGATGTTTCTCTCAGACTTGGAATGAAGCTGGTTTAACAGGAGGATTCCGTTCTACAGTTGCCTGAAAAAGAGTAAAATATGGCTTTAACAGCCTGAAAAAGATGTCAAATATACTGTAGATTTACTTGGACATTTTAGCCTTTAATTTTAAAATCCTACATCAGAATGGTCCGATATTGACTGTGTGACACCATGGATATGTGATGTTTCTCTCAGACTTGGAATGAAGCTGGTTTAACAGGAGGATTCCGTTCTACAGTTGCCTGAAAAAGAGTAAAATATGGCTTTAACAGCCTGAAAAAGATGTCAAATATACTGTAGATTTACTTGGACATTTTAGCCTTTAATTTTAAAATCCTACATCAGAATGGTCCATATTGACTGTGTGACACCATGGATATGTGATGTTTCTCTCAGACTTGGAATGAAGCTGGTTTAACAGGAGGATTCCGTTCTACAGTTGCCTGAAAAAGAGTAAAATATGGCTTTAACAGCCTGAAAAAGATGTCAAATATACTGTAGATTTACTTGGACATTTTAGCCTTTAATTTTAAAATCCTACATCAGAATGGTCCAATATTGACTGTGTGACACCATGGATATGTGATGTTTCTCTCAGACTTGGAATGAAGCTGGTTTAACAGGAGGATTCCGTTCTACAGTTGCCTGAAAAAGAGTAAAATATGGCTTTAACAGCCTGAAAAAGATGTCAAATATACTGTAGATTTACTTGGACATTTTAGCCTTTAATTTTAAAATCCTACATCAGAATGGTCCAATATTGACTGTGTGACACCATGGATATGTGATGTTTCTCTCAGACTTGGAATGAAGCTGGTTTAACAGGAGGATTCCGTTCTACAGTTGCCTGAAAAAGAGTAAAATATGGCTTTAACAGCCTGAAAAAGATGTCAAATATACTGTAGATTTACTTGGACATTTTAGCCTTTAATTTTAAAATCCTACATCAGAATGGTCCATATTGACTGTGTGACACCATGGATATGTGATGTTTCTCTCAGACTTGGAATGAAGCTGGTTTAACAGGAGGATTCCGTTCTACAGTTGCCTGAAAAAGAGTAAAATATGGCTTTAACAGCCTGAAAAAGATGTCAAATATACTGTAGATTTACTTGGACATTTTAGCCTTTAATTTTAAAATCCTACATCAGAATGGTCCAATATTGACTGTGTGACACCATGGATATGTGATGTTTCTCTCAGACTTGGAATGAAGCTGGTTTAACAGGAGGATTCCGTTCTACAGTTGCCTGAAAAAGAGTAAAATATGGCTTTAACAGCCTGAAAAAGATGTCAAATATACTGTAGATTTACTTGGACATTTTAGCCTTTAATTTTAAAATCCTACATCAGAATGGTCCGATATTGACTGTGTGACACCATGGATATGTGATGTTTCTCTCAGACTTGGAATGAAGCTGGTTTAACAGGAGGATTCCGTTCTACAGTTGCCTGAAAAAGAGTAAAATATGGCTTTAACAGCCTGAAAAAGATGTCAAATATACTGTAGATTTACTTGGACATTTTAGCCTTTAATTTTAAAATCCTACATCAGAATGGTCCGATATTGACTGTGTGACACCATGGATATGTGATGTTTCTCTCAGACTTGGAATGAAGCTGGTTTAACAGGAGGATTCCGTTCTACAGTTGCCTGAAAAAGAGTAAAATATGGCTTTAACAGCCTGAAAAAGATGTCAAATATACTGTAGATTTACTTGGACATTTTAGCCTTTAATTTTAAAATCCTACATCAGAATGGTCCAATATTGACTGTGTGACACCATGGATATGTGATGTTTCTCTCAGACTTGGAATGAAGCTGGTTTAACAGGAGGATTCCGTTCTACAGTTGCCTGAAAAAGAGTAAAATATGGCTTTAACAGCCTGAAAAAGATGTCAAATATACTGTAGATTTACTTGGACATTTTAGCCTTTAATTTTAAAATCCTACATCAGAATGGTCCAATATTGACTGTGTGACACCATGGATATGTGATGTTTCTCTCAGACTTGGAATGAAGCTGGTTTAACAGGAGGATTCCGTTCTACAGTTGCCTGAAAAAGAGTAAAATATGGCTTTAACAGCCTGAAAAAGATGTCAAATATACTGTAGATTTACTTGGACATTTTAGCCTTTAATTTTAAAATCCTACATCAGAATGGTCCAATATTGACTGTGTGACACCATGGATATGTGATGTTTCTCTCAGACTTGGAATGAAGCTGGTTTAACAGGAGGATTCCGTTCTACAGTTGCCTGAAAAAGAGTAAAATATGGCTTTAACAGCCTGAAAAAGATGTCAAATATACTGTAGATTTACTTGGACATTTTAGCCTTTAATTTTAAAATCCTACATCAGAATGGTCCGATATTGACTGTGTGACACCATGGATATGTGATGTTTCTCTCAGACTTGGAATGAAGCTGGTTTAACAGGAGGATTCCGTTCTACAGTTGCCTGAAAAAGAGTAAAATATGGCTTTAACAGCCTGAAAAAGATGTCAAATATACTGTAGATTTACTTGGACATTTTAGCCTTTAATTTTAAAATCCTACATCAGAATGGTCCAATATTGACTGTGTGACACCATGGATATGTGATGTTTCTCTCAGACTTGGAATGAAGCTGGTTTAACAGGAGGATTCCGTTCTACAGTTGCCTGAAAAAGAGTAAAATATGGCTTTAACAGCCTGAAAAAGATGTCAAATATACTGTAGATTTACTTGGACATTTTAGCCTTTAATTTTAAAATCCTACATCAGAATGGTCCAATATTGACTGTGTGACACCATGGATATGTGATGTTTCTCTCAGACTTGGAATGAAGCTGGTTTAACAGGAGGATTCCGTTCTACAGTTGCCTGAAAAAGAGTAAAATATGGCTTTAACAGCCTGAAAAAGATGTCAAATATACTGTAGATTTACTTGGACATTTTAGCCTTTAATTTTAAAATCCTACATCAGAATGGTCCGATATTGACTGTGTGACACCATGGATATGTGATGTTTCTCTCAGACTTGGAATGAAGCTGGTTTAACAGGAGGATTCCGTTCTACAGTTGCCTGAAAAAGAGTAAAATATGGCTTTAACAGCCTGAAAAAGATGTCAAATATACTGTAGATTTACTTGGACATTTTAGCCTTTAATTTTAAAATCCTACATCAGAATGGTCCAATATTGACTGTGTGACACCATGGATATGTGATGTTTCTCTCAGACTTGGAATGAAGCTGGTTTAACAGGAGGATTCCGTTCTACAGTTGCCTGAAAAAGAGTAAAATATGGCTTTAACAGCCTGAAAAAGATGTCAAATATACTGTAGATTTACTTGGACATTTTAGCCTTTAATTTTAAAATCCTACATCAGAATGGTCCAATATTGACTGTGTGACACCATGGATATGTGATGTTTCTCTCAGACTTGGAATGAAGCTGGTTTAACAGGAGGATTCCGTTCTACAGTTGCCTGAAAAAGAGTAAAATATGGCTTTAACAGCCTGAAAAAGATGTCAAATATACTGTAGATTTACTTGGACATTTTAGCCTTTAATTTTAAAATCCTACATCAGAATGGTCCAATATTGACTGTGTGACACCATGGATATGTGATGTTTCTCTCAGACTTGGAATGAAGCTGGTTTAACAGGAGGATTCCGTTCTACAGTTGCCTGAAAAAGAGTAAAATATGGCTTTAACAGCCTGAAAAAGATGTCAAATATACTGTAGATTTACTTGGACATTTTAGCCTTTAATTTTAAAATCCTACATCAGAATGGTCCGATATTGACTGTGTGACACCATGGATATGTGATGTTTCTCTCAGACTTGGAATGAAGCTGGTTTAACAGGAGGATTCCGTTCTACAGTTGCCTGAAAAAGAGTAAAATATGGCTTTAACAGCCTGAAAAAGATGTCAAATATACTGTAGATTTACTTGGACATTTTAGCCTTTAATTTTAAAATCCTACATCAGAATGGTCCAATATTGACTGTGTGACACCATGGATATGTGATGTTTCTCTCAGACTTGGAATGAAGCTGGTTTAACAGGAGGATTCCGTTCTACAGTTGCCTGAAAAAGAGTAAAATATGGCTTTAACAGCCTGAAAAAGATGTCAAATATACTGTAGATTTACTTGGACATTTTAGCCTTTAATTTTAAAATCCTACATCAGAATGGTCCGATATTGACTGTGTGACACCATGGATATGTGATGTTTCTCTCAGACTTGGAATGAAGCTGGTTTAACAGGAGGATTCCGTTCTACAGTTGCCTGAAAAAGAGTAAAATATGGCTTTAACAGCCTGAAAAAGATGTCAAATATACTGTAGATTTACTTGGACATTTTAGCCTTTAATTTTAAAATCCTACATCAGAATGGTCCAATATTGACTGTGTGACACCATGGATATGTGATGTTTCTCTCAGACTTGGAATGAAGCTGGTTTAACAGGAGGATTCCGTTCTACAGTTGCCTGAAAAAGAGTAAAATATGGCTTTAACAGCCTGAAAAAGATGTCAAATATACTGTAGATTTACTTGGACATTTTAGCCTTTAATTTTAAAATCCTACATCAGAATGGTCCGATATTGACTGTGTGACACCATGGATATGTGATGTTTCTCTCAGACTTGGAATGAAGCTGGTTTAACAGGAGGATTCCGTTCTACAGTTGCCTGAAAAAGAGTAAAATATGGCTTTAACAGCCTGAAAAAGATGTCAAATATACTGTAGATTTACTTGGACATTTTAGCCTTTAATTTTAAAATCCTACATCAGAATGGTCCAATATTGACTGTGTGACACCATGGATATGTGATGTTTCTCTCAGACTTGGAATGAAGCTGGTTTAACAGGAGGATTCCGTTCTACAGTTGCCTGAAAAAGAGTAAAATATGGCTTTAACAGCCTGAAAAAGATGTCAAATATACTGTAGATTTACTTGGACATTTTAGCCTTTAATTTTAAAATCCTACATCAGAATGGTCCGATATTGACTGTGTGACACCATGGATATGTGATGTTTCTCTCAGACTTGGAATGAAGCTGGTTTAACAGGAGGATTCCGTTCTACAGTTGCCTGAAAAAGAGTAAAATATGGCTTTAACAGCCTGAAAAAGATGTCAAATATACTGTAGATTTACTTGGACATTTTAGCCTTTAATTTTAAAATCCTACATCAGAATGGTCCAATATTGACTGTGTGACACCATGGATATGTGATGTTTCTCTCAGACTTGGAATGAAGCTGGTTTAACAGGAGGATTCCGTTCTACAGTTGCCTGAAAAAGAGTAAAATATGGCTTTAACAGCCTGAAAAAGATGTCAAATATACTGTAGATTTACTTGGACATTTTAGCCTTTAATTTTAAAATCCTACATCAGAATGGTCCGATATTGACTGTGTGACACCATGGATATGTGATGTTTCTCTCAGACTTGGAATGAAGCTGGTTTAACAGGAGGATTCCGTTCTACAGTTGCCTGAAAAAGAGTAAAATATGGCTTTAACAGCCTGAAAAAGATGTCAAATATACTGTAGATTTACTTGGACATTTTAGCCTTTAATTTTAAAATCCTACATCAGAATGGTCCAATATTGACTGTGTGACACCATGGATATGTGATGTTTCTCTCAGACTTGGAATGAAGCTGGTTTAACAGGAGGATTCCGTTCTACAGTTGCCTGAAAAAGAGTAAAATATGGCTTTAACAGCCTGAAAAAGATGTCAAATATACTGTAGATTTACTTGGACATTTTAGCCTTTAATTTTAAAATCCTACATCAGAATGGTCCGATATTGACTGTGTGACACCATGGATATGTGATGTTTCTCTCAGACTTGGAATGAAGCTGGTTTAACAGGAGGATTCCGTTCTACAGTTGCCTGAAAAAGAGTAAAATATGGCTTTAACAGCCTGAAAAAGATGTCAAATATACTGTAGATTTACTTGGACATTTTAGCCTTTAATTTTAAAATCCTACATCAGAATGGTCCAATATTGACTGTGTGACACCATGGATATGTGATGTTTCTCTCAGACTTGGAATGAAGCTGGTTTAACAGGAGGATTCCGTTCTACAGTTGCCTGAAAAAGAGTAAAATATGGCTTTAACAGCCTGAAAAAGATGTCAAATATACTGTAGATTTACTTGGACATTTTAGCCTTTAATTTTAAAATCCTACATCAGAATGGTCCGATATTGACTGTGTGACACCATGGATATGTGATGTTTCTCTCAGACTTGGAATGAAGCTGGTTTAACAGGAGGATTCCGTTCTACAGTTGCCTGAAAAAGAGTAAAATATGGCTTTAACAGCCTGAAAAAGATGTCAAATATACTGTAGATTTACTTGGACATTTTAGCCTTTAATTTTAAAATCCTACATCAGAATGGTCCGATATTGACTGTGTGACACCATGGATATGTGATGTTTCTCTCAGACTTGGAATGAAGCTGGTTTAACAGGAGGATTCCGTTCTACAGTTGCCTGAAAAAGAGTAAAATATGGCTTTAACAGCCTGAAAAAGATGTCAAATATACTGTAGATTTACTTGGACATTTTAGCCTTTAATTTTAAAATCCTACATCAGAATGGTCCAATATTGACTGTGTGACACCATGGATATGTGATGTTTCTCTCAGACTTGGAATGAAGCTGGTTTAACAGGAGGATTCCGTTCTACAGTTGCCTGAAAAAGAGTAAAATATGGCTTTAACAGCCTGAAAAAGATGTCAAATATACTGTAGATTTACTTGGACATTTTAGCCTTTAATTTTAAAATCCTACATCAGAATGGTCCAATATTGACTGTGTGACACCATGGATATGTGATGTTTCTCTCAGACTTGGAATGAAGCTGGTTTAACAGGAGGATTCCGTTCTACAGTTGCCTGAAAAAGAGTAAAATATGGCTTTAACAGCCTGAAAAAGATGTCAAATATACTGTAGATTTACTTGGACATTTTAGCCTTTAATTTTAAAATCCTACATCAGAATGGTCCGATATTGACTGTGTGACACCATGGATATGTGATGTTTCTCTCAGACTTGGAATGAAGCTGGTTTAACAGGAGGATTCCGTTCTACAGTTGCCTGAAAAAGAGTAAAATATGGCTTTAACAGCCTGAAAAAGATGTCAAATATACTGTAGATTTACTTGGACATTTTAGCCTTTAATTTTAAAATCCTACATCAGAATGGTCCAATATTGACTGTGTGACACCATGGATATGTGATGTTTCTCTCAGACTTGGAATGAAGCTGGTTTAACAGGAGGATTCCGTTCTACAGTTGCCTGAAAAAGAGTAAAATATGGCTTTAACAGCCTGAAAAAGATGTCAAATATACTGTAGATTTACTTGGACATTTTAGCCTTTAATTTTAAAATCCTACATCAGAATGGTCCGATATTGACTGTGTGACACCATGGATATGTGATGTTTCTCTCAGACTTGGAATGAAGCTGGTTTAACAGGAGGATTCCGTTCTACAGTTGCCTGAAAAAGAGTAAAATATGGCTTTAACAGCCTGAAAAAGATGTCAAATATACTGTAGATTTACTTGGACATTTTAGCCTTTAATTTTAAAATCCTACATCAGAATGGTCCAATATTGACTGTGTGACACCATGGATATGTGATGTTTCTCTCAGACTTGGAATGAAGCTGGTTTAACAGGAGGATTCCGTTCTACAGTTGCCTGAAAAAGAGTAAAATATGGCTTTAACAGCCTGAAAAAGATGTCAAATATACTGTAGATTTACTTGGACATTTTAGCCTTTAATTTTAAAATCCTACATCAGAATGGTCCGATATTGACTGTGTGACACCATGGATATGTGATGTTTCTCTCAGACTTGGAATGAAGCTGGTTTAACAGGAGGATTCCGTTCTACAGTTGCCTGAAAAAGAGTAAAATATGGCTTTAACAGCCTGAAAAAGATGTCAAATATACTGTAGATTTACTTGGACATTTTAGCCTTTAATTTTAAAATCCTACATCAGAATGGTCCAATATTGACTGTGTGACACCATGGATATGTGATGTTTCTCTCAGACTTGGAATGAAGCTGGTTTAACAGGAGGATTCCGTTCTACAGTTGCCTGAAAAAGAGTAAAATATGGCTTTAACAGCCTGAAAAAGATGTCAAATATACTGTAGATTTACTTGGACATTTTAGCCTTTAATTTTAAAATCCTACATCAGAATGGTCCAATATTGACTGTGTGACACCATGGATATGTGATGTTTCTCTCAGACTTGGAATGAAGCTGGTTTAACAGGAGGATTCCGTTCTACAGTTGCCTGAAAAAGAGTAAAATATGGCTTTAACAGCCTGAAAAAGATGTCAAATATACTGTAGATTTACTTGGACATTTTAGCCTTTAATTTTAAAATCCTACATCAGAATGGTCCAATATTGACTGTGTGACACCATGGATATGTGATGTTTCTCTCAGACTTGGAATGAAGCTGGTTTAACAGGAGGATTCCGTTCTACAGTTGCCTGAAAAAGAGTAAAATATGGCTTTAACAGCCTGAAAAAGATGTCAAATATACTGTAGATTTACTTGGACATTTTAGCCTTTAATTTTAAAATCCTACATCAGAATGGTCCAATATTGACTGTGTGACACCATGGATATGTGATGTTTCTCTCAGACTTGGAATGAAGCTGGTTTAACAGGAGGATTCCGTTCTACAGTTGCCTGAAAAAGAGTAAAATATGGCTTTAACAGCCTGAAAAAGATGTCAAATATACTGTAGATTTACTTGGACATTTTAGCCTTTAATTTTAAAATCCTACATCAGAATGGTCCATATTGACTGTGTGACACCATGGATATGTGATGTTTCTCTCAGACTTGGAATGAAGCTGGTTTAACAGGAGGATTCCGTTCTACAGTTGCCTGAAAAAGAGTAAAATATGGCTTTAACAGCCTGAAAAAGATGTCAAATATACTGTAGATTTACTTGGACATTTTAGCCTTTAATTTTAAAATCCTACATCAGAATGGTCCGATATTGACTGTGTGACACCATGGATATGTGATGTTTCTCTCAGACTTGGAATGAAGCTGGTTTAACAGGAGGATTCCGTTCTACAGTTGCCTGAAAAAGAGTAAAATATGGCTTTAACAGCCTGAAAAAGATGTCAAATATACTGTAGATTTACTTGGACATTTTAGCCTTTAATTTTAAAATCCTACATCAGAATGGTCCGATATTGACTGTGTGACACCATGGATATGTGATGTTTCTCTCAGACTTGGAATGAAGCTGGTTTAACAGGAGGATTCCGTTCTACAGTTGCCTGAAAAAGAGTAAAATATGGCTTTAACAGCCTGAAAAAGATGTCAAATATACTGTAGATTTACTTGGACATTTTAGCCTTTAATTTTAAAATCCTACATCAGAATGGTCCAATATTGACTGTGTGACACCATGGATATGTGATGTTTCTCTCAGACTTGGAATGAAGCTGGTTTAACAGGAGGATTCCGTTCTACAGTTGCCTGAAAAAGAGTAAAATATGGCTTTAACAGCCTGAAAAAGATGTCAAATATACTGTAGATTTACTTGGACATTTTAGCCTTTAATTTTAAAATCCTACATCAGAATGGTCCAATATTGACTGTGTGACACCATGGATATGTGATGTTTCTCTCAGACTTGGAATGAAGCTGGTTTAACAGGAGGATTCCGTTCTACAGTTGCCTGAAAAAGAGTAAAATATGGCTTTAACAGCCTGAAAAAGATGTCAAATATACTGTAGATTTACTTGGACATTTTAGCCTTTAATTTTAAAATCCTACATCAGAATGGTCCGATATTGACTGTGTGACACCATGGATATGTGATGTTTCTCTCAGACTTGGAATGAAGCTGGTTTAACAGGAGGATTCCGTTCTACAGTTGCCTGAAAAAGAGTAAAATATGGCTTTAACAGCCTGAAAAAGATGTCAAATATACTGTAGATTTACTTGGACATTTTAGCCTTTAATTTTAAAATCCTACATCAGAATGGTCCAATATTGACTGTGTGACACCATGGATATGTGATGTTTCTCTCAGACTTGGAATGAAGCTGGTTTAACAGGAGGATTCCGTTCTACAGTTGCCTGAAAAAGAGTAAAATATGGCTTTAACAGCCTGAAAAAGATGTCAAATATACTGTAGATTTACTTGGACATTTTAGCCTTTAATTTTAAAATCCTACATCAGAATGGTCCAATATTGACTGTGTGACACCATGGATATGTGATGTTTCTCTCAGACTTGGAATGAAGCTGGTTTAACAGGAGGATTCCGTTCTACAGTTGCCTGAAAAAGAGTAAAATATGGCTTTAACAGCCTGAAAAAGATGTCAAATATACTGTAGATTTACTTGGACATTTTAGCCTTTAATTTTAAAATCCTACATCAGAATGGTCCGATATTGACTGTGTGACACCATGGATATGTGATGTTTCTCTCAGACTTGGAATGAAGCTGGTTTAACAGGAGGATTCCGTTCTACAGTTGCCTGAAAAAGAGTAAAATATGGCTTTAACAGCCTGAAAAAGATGTCAAATATACTGTAGATTTACTTGGACATTTTAGCCTTTAATTTTAAAATCCTACATCAGAATGGTCCAATATTGACTGTGTGACACCATGGATATGTGATGTTTCTCTCAGACTTGGAATGAAGCTGGTTTAACAGGAGGATTCCGTTCTACAGTTGCCTGAAAAAGAGTAAAATATGGCTTTAACAGCCTGAAAAAGATGTCAAATATACTGTAGATTTACTTGGACATTTTAGCCTTTAATTTTAAAATCCTACATCAGAATGGTCCGATATTGACTGTGTGACACCATGGATATGTGATGTTTCTCTCAGACTTGGAATGAAGCTGGTTTAACAGGAGGATTCCGTTCTACAGTTGCCTGAAAAAGAGTAAAATATGGCTTTAACAGCCTGAAAAAGATGTCAAATATACTGTAGATTTACTTGGACATTTTAGCCTTTAATTTTAAAATCCTACATCAGAATGGTCCAATATTGACTGTGTGACACCATGGATATGTGATGTTTCTCTCAGACTTGGAATGAAGCTGGTTTAACAGGAGGATTCCGTTCTACAGTTGCCTGAAAAAGAGTAAAATATGGCTTTAACAGCCTGAAAAAGATGTCAAATATACTGTAGATTTACTTGGACATTTTAGCCTTTAATTTTAAAATCCTACATCAGAATGGTCCAATATTGACTGTGTGACACCATGGATATGTGATGTTTCTCTCAGACTTGGAATGAAGCTGGTTTAACAGGAGGATTCCGTTCTACAGTTGCCTGAAAAAGAGTAAAATATGGCTTTAACAGCCTGAAAAAGATGTCAAATATACTGTAGATTTACTTGGACATTTTAGCCTTTAATTTTAAAATCCTACATCAGAATGGTCCAATATTGACTGTGTGACACCATGGATATGTGATGTTTCTCTCAGACTTGGAATGAAGCTGGTTTAACAGGAGGATTCCGTTCTACAGTTGCCTGAAAAAGAGTAAAATATGGCTTTAACAGCCTGAAAAAGATGTCAAATATACTGTAGATTTACTTGGACATTTTAGCCTTTAATTTTAAAATCCTACATCAGAATGGTCCAATATTGACTGTGTGACACCATGGATATGTGATGTTTCTCTCAGACTTGGAATGAAGCTGGTTTAACAGGAGGATTCCGTTCTACAGTTGCCTGAAAAAGAGTAAAATATGGCTTTAACAGCCTGAAAAAGATGTCAAATATACTGTAGATTTACTTGGACATTTTAGCCTTTAATTTTAAAATCCTACATCAGAATGGTCCGATATTGACTGTGTGACACCATGGATATGTGATGTTTCTCTCAGACTTGGAATGAAGCTGGTTTAACAGGAGGATTCCGTTCTACAGTTGCCTGAAAAAGAGTAAAATATGGCTTTAACAGCCTGAAAAAGATGTCAAATATACTGTAGATTTACTTGGACATTTTAGCCTTTAATTTTAAAATCCTACATCAGAATGGTCCATATTGACTGTGTGACACCATGGATATGTGATGTTTCTCTCAGACTTGGAATGAAGCTGGTTTAACAGGAGGATTCCGTTCTACAGTTGCCTGAAAAAGAGTAAAATATGGCTTTAACAGCCTGAAAAAGATGTCAAATATACTGTAGATTTACTTGGACATTTTAGCCTTTAATTTTAAAATCCTACATCAGAATGGTCCAATATTGACTGTGTGACACCATGGATATGTGATGTTTCTCTCAGACTTGGAATGAAGCTGGTTTAACAGGAGGATTCCGTTCTACAGTTGCCTGAAAAAGAGTAAAATATGGCTTTAACAGCCTGAAAAAGATGTCAAATATACTGTAGATTTACTTGGACATTTTAGCCTTTAATTTTAAAATCCTACATCAGAATGGTCCGATATTGACTGTGTGACACCATGGATATGTGATGTTTCTCTCAGACTTGGAATGAAGCTGGTTTAACAGGAGGATTCCGTTCTACAGTTGCCTGAAAAAGAGTAAAATATGGCTTTAACAGCCTGAAAAAGATGTCAAATATACTGTAGATTTACTTGGACATTTTAGCCTTTAATTTTAAAATCCTACATCAGAATGGTCCAATATTGACTGTGTGACACCATGGATATGTGATGTTTCTCTCAGACTTGGAATGAAGCTGGTTTAACAGGAGGATTCCGTTCTACAGTTGCCTGAAAAAGAGTAAAATATGGCTTTAACAGCCTGAAAAAGATGTCAAATATACTGTAGATTTACTTGGACATTTTAGCCTTTAATTTTAAAATCCTACATCAGAATGGTCCAATATTGACTGTGTGACACCATGGATATGTGATGTTTCTCTCAGACTTGGAATGAAGCTGGTTTAACAGGAGGATTCCGTTCTACAGTTGCCTGAAAAAGAGTAAAATATGGCTTTAACAGCCTGAAAAAGATGTCAAATATACTGTAGATTTACTTGGACATTTTAGCCTTTAATTTTAAAATCCTACATCAGAATGGTCCAATATTGACTGTGTGACACCATGGATATGTGATGTTTCTCTCAGACTTGGAATGAAGCTGGTTTAACAGGAGGATTCCGTTCTACAGTTGCCTGAAAAAGAGTAAAATATGGCTTTAACAGCCTGAAAAAGATGTCAAATATACTGTAGATTTACTTGGACATTTTAGCCTTTAATTTTAAAATCCTACATCAGAATGGTCCATATTGACTGTGTGACACCATGGATATGTGATGTTTCTCTCAGACTTGGAATGAAGCTGGTTTAACAGGAGGATTCCGTTCTACAGTTGCCTGAAAAAGAGTAAAATATGGCTTTAACAGCCTGAAAAAGATGTCAAATATACTGTAGATTTACTTGGACATTTTAGCCTTTAATTTTAAAATCCTACATCAGAATGGTCCGATATTGACTGTGTGACACCATGGATATGTGATGTTTCTCTCAGACTTGGAATGAAGCTGGTTTAACAGGAGGATTCCGTTCTACAGTTGCCTGAAAAAGAGTAAAATATGGCTTTAACAGCCTGAAAAAGATGTCAAATATACTGTAGATTTACTTGGACATTTTAGCCTTTAATTTTAAAATCCTACATCAGAATGGTCCGATATTGACTGTGTGACACCATGGATATGTGATGTTTCTCTCAGACTTGGAATGAAGCTGGTTTAACAGGAGGATTCCGTTCTACAGTTGCCTGAAAAAGAGTAAAATATGGCTTGAACAGCCTGAAAAAGATGTCAAATATACTGTAGATTTACTTGGACATTTTAGCCTTTAATTTTAAAATCCTACATCAGAATGGTCCATATTGACTGTGTGACACCATGGATATGTGATGTTTCTCTCAGACTTGGAATGAAGCTGGTTTAACAGGAGGATTCCGTTCTACAGTTGCCTGAAAAAGAGTAAAATATGGCTTTAACAGCCTGAAAAAGATGTCAAATATACTGTAGATTTACTTGGACATTTTAGCCTTTAATTTTAAAATCCTACATCAGAATGGTCCAATATTGACTGTGTGACACCATGGATATGTGATGTCTCTCTCAGACTTGGAATGAAGCTGGTTTAACAGGAGGATTCCGTTCTACAGTTGCCTGAAAAAGAGTAAAATATGGCTTTAACAGCCTGAAAAAGATGTCAAATATACTGTAGATTTACTTGGACATTTTAGCCTTTAATTTTAATAACCTACATCAGAATGGTCCTATATTGACCGTGTGACACCATGGATATGTGATGTTTCTCTCAGACTTGGAATGAAGCTGGTTCAACAGGAGGATTCCGTTCTACAGTTGCCTGAAAAAGAGTAAAATATGGCTTGAACAGCCTGAAAAAGATGTCAAATATACTGTAGATTTACTTGGACATTTTAGCCTTTAATTTTAAAATCCTACATCAGAATGGTCCAATATTACTGTGTGACACCATGGATATGTGATGTTTCTCTCAGACTTGGAATGAAGCTGGTTTAACAGGAGGATTCCGTTCTACAGTTGCCTGAAAAAGAGTAAAATATGGCTTTAACAGCCTGAAAAAGATGTCAAATATACTGTAGATTTACTTGGACATTTTAGCCTTTAATTTTAAAATCCTACATCAGAATGGTCCGATATTACTGTGTGACACCATGGATATGTGATGTCTCACCCAGACTTGGAATAAAGCTGGCTTAACAGGAGGATTCCGTTCTACAGTTGCCTGAAAAAGAGTAAAATATGGCTTTAACAGCCTGAAAAAGATGTCAAATATACTGTAGATTTACTTGGACATTTTAGCCTTTAATTTTAAAAACCTACATCAGAATGGTCCAATATTAACTGTGTGACACCATGGATATGTGATGTTTCTCTCAGACTTGGAATGAAGCTGGTTTAACAGGAGGATTCCGTTCTACAGTTGCCTGAAAAAGAGTAAAATATGGCTTTAACAGCCTGAAAAAGATGTCAAATATACTGTAGATTTACTTGGACATTTTAGCCTTTAATTTTAAAATCCTACATCAGAATGGTCCGATATTGACTGTGTGACACCATGGATATGTGATGTTTCTCTCAGACTTGGAATGAAGCTGGTTTAACAGGAGGATTCCGTTCTACAGTTGCCTGAAAAAGAGTAAAATATGGCTTTAACAGCCTGAAAAAGATGTCAAATATACTGTAGATTTACTTGGACATTTTAGCCTTTAATTTTAAAAACCTACATCAGAATGGTCCAATATTAACTGTGTGACACCATGGATATGTGATGTTTCTCTCAGACTTGGAATGAAGCTGGTTTAACAGGAGGATTCCGTTCTACAGTTGCCTGAAAAAGAGTAAAATATGGCTTTAACAGCCTGAAAAAGATGTCAAATATACTGTAGATTTACTTGGACATTTTAGCCTTTAATTTTAAAAACCTACATCAGAATGGTCCAATTTAACTGTGTGACACCATGGATATGTGATGTCTCTCCCAGACTTGGAATAAAGCTGGCTTAACAGAACAATTCTGTTCTACAGTTGCCTGAAAAAGAGTAAAATATGGTTTAACAGCCTGAAAAAGATGTCAAATATACTGTAGATTTACTTGGACATTTTAGCCTTTAATGGGTTTGCCACTGAGCCCGGTCGGGCACAGCCCGAAAAAGCTACGTGGCTCCTCTCTCTCCATCCCATGGGCCCACCACCTGTGGGAGGAACCGCTGGGGTCTGCGCTGCCATATTGGCGGCGAAGGTCAGGGGCCTCGACGGACCAGACCTGGGCGGCAGAGGCTGGCTCTGGGGACGTGGAACGTCACCTCTCTGTGGGGAAGGAGCCGGAACTTGTGCGGGAGGTGGATACCAGTTAGATCTGGTGGGGCTTTCTACGCACAGTCTCGGTTCTGGAACCGTACTCCTGGATAGGGTTGGACTCTTTCCTACTCCGGAGTTGCCCAGGGTGTGCCGGGCGGGTGTGGGGTCACAAGTCCCGGCTGAGCGCCGCTGCGTTGGAGTTTACCCGGTGGACGAGAGGGTCGCCTCCCTACGCCTGCGGGTGATGGGGAAATCTCTGACTGTTGTTTGTGCATATGCACCAAACAAGAGTTCGGAGTATTCGGCCTTCTTGGAGACCTTGAATGGAGTCCTGTATGGGGCTCCAGTAGGGGACTCCATAGTTCTGCTGGGGGACTTCAACGCACATGTGGGTGATGATGGAGATACTTGGAGGCGTGATTGGGAGGAACAGCCTCCTGATCTAAACCAGAGTGGTTGTCTGTTGTTGGACTTCTGTGCTAGTCATGGATTGTCCATCACAAACACCATGTTCGAACATAGGGATGCTCATAAGTGTACGTGGTACCAGAGCACCCTAGGCCAAAGGTCAATGATCGATTTTATAATCGTTTCATCTGATCTGAGGCCGTATGTTTTGGACACTCGGGTGAAGAGAGGGGCAGAGCTGTCAACTGATCACCATCTGGTGGTGAGTTGGGTCAGGGGTGGGGAAGACTCTGGACAGACCTGGTAAACCCAAGCGGGTAGTGCGGGTGAATTGGGAACGTCTGGAGGAGGCCCCCGTCCGACGGACTTTCAACTCGCACCTCCGGCGGAGCTTTTCGGGCATCCCTGTGGAGGCTGGGGGCATTGAACCTGAGTGGACAATGTTCAAAGTTTCCATTGCTGAAGCTGCGGTGGCGAGCTGTGGTCATAGGGTCTTAGGTGCCTCAAGGGGCGGTAACCCACGAACGCCCTGGTGGACACCGGTGGTCAGGAAGCCGTCCGACTGAAGAAGGAGTCTTTCCGGGATATGTTATCCCGGAGGACTCCGGAGGCAGTTGCAGGGTACCGACGGGCCCGAAGGGCTGCAGCCTCTGCCGTGACAGAGGCAAAGCAGCGGGTGTGGGAGAAGTTCGGAGAAGACATGGAGAAGGACTTTCGGTCGGCACCAAGGTGCTTCTGGAAAACCGTTCGCCACCTTAGGAGGGGGAAGCGAGGAATCATCCAAGCTGTATACAGTAAGGATGGGACGTTGTTGACCTCAACTGGGGAGGTAATAGAGCGGTGGAAGGAGCACTTTGAGGAACTCCTAAATCCAGCTGACACGCCCTCTGTGGTAGAGGCAGAGCTGGAGGATGATGGGGGATTGTCGTCAATTTCCCTGGTGGAAGTCGCTGAGGTAGTCAAACAACTCCACAGCGGCAAAGCCCCAGGGATTGATGAGATCCGTCCAGAAATGCTGAAAGCTCTGGGTGTGGAGGATGTCTTGGTTGACACGCCTCTTCAACATTGCGTGGAAGTCTGGGACGGTGCCTAAGGAGTGGCAGACCGGGGTGGTGGTTCCCCTATTCAAAAGGGGGACCAGAGGGTGTGTGCCAATTACAGGGGTATCACACTTCTCAGCCTCCCTGGTAAAGTCTACTCCAAGGTGCTGGAAAGGAGGGTTCGGCCGATAGTCGAACCTCGGATTGAAGAGGAACAATGTGGATTCCGTCCTGGGCGTGGAACAACGGATCAGATCTTCACTCTCGCAAGGATCTTGGAGGGCCTGGGAGTATGCCCAACCAGTCTACATGTGTTTTGTGGATCTGGAGAAGGCGTATGACCGGGTCCCCGGGAAAATTGTGGGAGGTGCTGCGGAGTATGGGGTGAGGGGGTCCATTCTCAGGGCCATCCAATCTCTGTATGACCAAAGCGAGAGCTGTGTCCGGGTTCTCGGCAGTAAGTCGGACTCGTTCCAGGTGAGGGTTGGCCTCCGCCAGGGCTGCGCTTTGTCACCAATCCTGTTTGTAATATTTATGGACAGGATATCGAGGCGTAGTCGGGGCGGGGAGGGGTTGCAGTTCGGTGGTCATCGCTGCTTTTTGCAGATGATGTGGTCTTGATGGCGTCATCGGCCTGTGACCTCCAGCACTCACTGGATCGGTTCGCAGCCGAGTGTGAAGCGGCTGGGATGAGGATCAGCACCTCTAAATCTGAGGCCATGGTTCTCAGCAGGAAACCGATGGAGTGCTTTCTTCGGGTAGGGAGTGAGTCCTTACCCCAAGTGAAGGAGTTTAAGTACCTTGGGGTCTTGTTCGCAAGTGAGGGGACTATGGAGCGTGAGATTGGTCGGAGAATCGGAGCAGCTGGTGCGGTATTACATTCAGTTTATCGCACCGTTGTGACGAAAAGAGAGCTGAGCCAGAAGGCAAAGCTTTCGAACTACCGGGCAATTTTCGTTCCTACCCTCACCTATGGTCATGAAGGCTGGGTCATGACCGAAAGAACGAGGTCCAGGGTACAAGCGGCCGAAATGGGTTTCCTCAGGAGGGTGGCTGGCGTCTCCCTTAGAGATAGGGTGAGAAGCTCAGTCATCCGAGAGGAGCCGCTGCTCCTTCGCGTCGAAAGGAGCCAGTTGAGGTGGTTCGGGCATCTGGTAAGGATGCCTCCAGGGCGCCTCCCTAGGGAGGTGTTCCAGGCACGTCCAGCTGGGAGGAGGCCTCGGGGAAGACCCAGGACTAGGTGGAGAGATTATATCTCCAACCTGGCCTGGGAACGCCTCGGGATCCCCCAGTCGGAGCTGGTTGATGTGGCTCGGGAAAGGGAAGTTTGGGGTCCCCTACTGGAGCTGCTGCCCCCGCGACCCGATACCGGATAAGCGGATGAAGATGGATGGATGGAAAATGTCCAAGTAAATCTACAGTATATTTGACATCTTTTTCAGGCTGTTAAAGCCATATTTTACTCTTTTTCAGGCAACTGTAAAACGGAATCCTCCTGTTAAACCAGCTTCATTCCAAGTCTGAGAGAAACATCACATATCCATGGTGTCACACAGTCAATATTGGACCATTCTGATGTAGGTTTTTAAAATTAAAGGCTAAAATGTCCAAGTAAATCTACAGTATATTTGACATCTTTTTCAGGCTGTTAAAGCCATATTTTACTCTTTTTCAGGCAACTGTAAAACGGAATCCTCCTGTTAAACCAGCTTCATTCCAAGTCTGAGAGAAACATCACATATCCATGGTGTCACACAGTCAATATTGGACCATTCTGATGTAGGTTTTTAAAATTAAAGGCTAAAATGTCCAAGTAAATCTACAGTATATTTGACATCTTTTTCAGGCTGTTAAAGCCATATTTTACTCTTTTTCAGGCAACTGTAAACGGAATCCTCCTGTTAAACCAGCTTCATTCCAAGTCTGAGAGAAACATCACATATCCATGGTGTCACACAGTCAATATTGGACCATTCTGATGTAGGTTTTAAAATTAAAGGCTAAAATGTCCAAGTAAATCTACAGTATATTTGACATCTTTTTCAGGCTGTTAAAGCCATATTTTACTCTTTTTCAGGCAACTGTAGAACGGAATCCTCCTGTTAAACCAGCTTCATTCCAAGTCTGAGAGAAACATCACATATCCATGGTGTCACACAGTCAATATCGGACCATTCTGATGTAGGTTTTAAAATTAAAGGCTAAAATGTCCAAGTAAATCTACAGTATATTTGACATCTTTTCAGGCTGTTAAAGCCATATTTTACTCTTTTTCAGGCAACTGTAAAACGGAATCCTCCTGTTAAACCAGCTTCATTCCAAGTCTGAGAGAAACATCACATATCCATGGTGTCACACAGTCAATATTGGACCATTCTGATGTAGGTTTTAAAATTAAAGGCTAAAATGTCCAAGTAAATCTACAGTATATTTGACATCTTTTTCAGGCTGTTAAAGCCATATTTTACTCTTTTTCAGGCAACTGTAGAACGGAATCCTCCTGTTAAACCAGCTTCATTCCAAGTCTGAGAGAAACATCACATATCCATGGTGTCACACAGTCAATATTGGACCATTCTGATGTAGGTTTTTAAAATTAAAGGCTAAAATGTCCAAGTAAATCTACAGTATATTTGACATCTTTTTCAGGCTGTTAAAGCCATATTTTACTCTTTTTCAGGCAACTGTAGAACGGAATCCTCCTGTTAAACCAGCTTCATTCCAAGTCTGAGAGAAACATCACATATCCATGGTGTCACACAGTCAATATCGGACCATTCTGATGTAGGTTTTTAAAATTAAAGGCTAAAATGTCCAAGTAAATCTACAGTATATTTGACATCTTTTTCAGGCTGTTAAAGCCATATTTTACTCTTTTTCAGGCAACTGTAGAACGGAATCCTCCTGTTAAACCAGCTTCATTCCAAGTCTGAGAGAAACATCACATATCCATGGTGTCACACAGTCAATATCGGACCATTCTGATGTAGGATTTTAAAATTAAAGGCTAAAATGTCCAAGTAAATCTACAGTATATTTGACATCTTTTCAGGCTGTTAAAGCCATATTTTACTCTTTTTCAGGCAACTGTAGAACGGAATCCTCCTGTTAAACCAGCTTCATTCCAAGTCTGAGAGAAACATCACATATCCATGGTGTCACACAGTCAATATTGGACCATTCTGATGTAGGTTTTTAAAATTAAAGGCTAAAATGTCCAAGTAAATCTACAGTATATTTGACATCTTTTTCAGGCTGTTAAAGCCATATTTTACTCTTTTTCAGGCAACTGTAGAACGGAATCCTCCTGTTAAACCAGCTTCATTCCAAGTCTGAGAGAAACATCACATATCCATGGTGTCACACAGTCAATATTGGACCATTCTGATGTAGGTTTTTAAAATTAAAGGCTAAAATGTCCAAGTAAATCTACAGTATATTTGACATCTTTTTCAGGCTGTTAAAGCCATATTTTACTCTTTTTCAGGCAACTGTAGAACGGAATCCTCCTGTTAAACCAGCTTCATTCCAAGTCTGAGAGAAACATCACATATCCATGGTGTCACACAGTCAATATCGGACCATTCTGATGTAGGATTTTAAAATTAAAGGCTAAAATGTCCAAGTAAATCTACAGTATATTTGACATCTTTTTCAGGCTGTTAAAGCCATATTTTACTCTTTTTCAGGCAACTGTAGAACGGAATCCTCCTGTTAAACCAGCTTCATTCCAAGTCTGAGAGAAACATCACATATCCATGGTGTCACACAGTCAATATCGGACCATTCTGATGTAGGATTTTAAAATTAAAGGCTAAAATGTCCAAGTAAATCTACAGTATATTTGACATCTTTTTCAGGCTGTTAAAGCCATATTTTACTCTTTTTCAGGCAACTGTAGAACGGAATCCTCCTGTTAAACCAGCTTCATTCCAAGTCTGAGAGAAACATCACATATCCATGGTGTCACACAGTCAATATTGGACCATTCTGATGTAGGATTTTAAAATTAAAGGCTAAAATGTCCAAGTAAATCTACAGTATATTTGACATCTTTTTCAGGCTGTTAAAGCCATATTTTACTCTTTTTCAGGCAACTGTAGAACGGAATCCTCCTGTTAAACCAGCTTCATTCCAAGTCTGAGAGAAACATCACATATCCATGGTGTCACACAGTCAATATCGGACCATTCTGATGTAGGATTTTAAAATTAAAGGCTAAAATGTCCAAGTAAATCTACAGTATATTTGACATCTTTTTCAGGCTGTTAAAGCCATATTTTACTCTTTTTCAGGCAACTGTAGAACGGAATCCTCCTGTTAAACCAGCTTCATTCCAAGTCTGAGAGAAACATCACATATCCATGGTGTCACACAGTCAATATCGGACCATTCTGATGTAGGATTTTAAAATTAAAGGCTAAAATGTCCAAGTAAATCTACAGTATATTTGACATCTTTTTCAGGCTGTTAAAGCCATATTTTACTCTTTTTCAGGCAACTGTAGAACGGAATCCTCCTGTTAAACCAGCTTCATTCCAAGTCTGAGAGAAACATCACATATCCATGGTGTCACACAGTCAATATTGGACCATTCTGATGTAGGTTTTAAAATTAAAGGCTAAAATGTCCAAGTAAATCTACAGTATATTTGACATCTTTTTCAGGCTGTTAAAGCCATATTTTACTCTTTTTCAGGCAACTGTAGAACGGAATCCTCCTGTTAAACCAGCTTCATTCCAAGTCTGAGAGAAACATCACATATCCATGGTGTCACACAGTCAATATTGGACCATTCTGATGTAGGATTTTAAAATTAAAGGCTAAAATGTCCAAGTAAATCTACAGTATATTTGACATCTTTTTCAGGCTGTTAAAGCCATATTTTACTCTTTTTCAGGCAACTGTAGAACGGAATCCTCCTGTTAAACCAGCTTCATTCCAAGTCTGAGAGAAACATCACATATCCATGGTGTCACACAGTCAATATCGGACCATTCTGATGTAGGATTTTAAAATTAAAGGCTAAAATGTCCAAGTAAATCTACAGTATATTTGACATCTTTTTCAGGCTGTTAAAGCCATATTTTACTCTTTTTCAGGCAACTGTAGAACGGAATCCTCCTGTTAAACCAGCTTCATTCCAAGTCTGAGAGAAACATCACATATCCATGGTGTCACACAGTCAATATTGGACCATTCTGATGTAGGATTTTAAAATTAAAGGCTAAAATGTCCAAGTAAATCTACAGTATATTTGACATCTTTTTCAGGCTGTTAAAGCCATATTTTACTCTTTTTCAGGCAACTGTAGAACGGAATCCTCCTGTTAAACCAGCTTCATTCCAAGTCTGAGAGAAACATCACATATCCATGGTGTCACACAGTCAATATTGGACCATTCTGATGTAGGATTTTAAAATTAAAGGCTAAAATGTCCAAGTAAATCTACAGTATATTTGACATCTTTTTCAGGCTGTTAAAGCCATATTTTACTCTTTTTCAGGCAACTGTAGAACGGAATCCTCCTGTTAAACCAGCTTCATTCCAAGTCTGAGAGAAACATCACATATCCATGGTGTCACACAGTCAATATCGGACCATTCTGATGTAGGATTTTAAAATTAAAGGCTAAAATGTCCAAGTAAATCTACAGTATATTTGACATCTTTTTCAGGCTGTTAAAGCCATATTTTACTCTTTTTCAGGCAACTGTAGAACGGAATCCTCCTGTTAAACCAGCTTCATTCCAAGTCTGAGAGAAACATCACATATCCATGGTGTCACACAGTCAATATCGGACCATTCTGATGTAGGATTTTAAAATTAAAGGCTAAAATGTCCAAGTAAATCTACAGTATATTTGACATCTTTTTCAGGCTGTTAAAGCCATATTTTACTCTTTTTCAGGCAACTGTAGAACGGAATCCTCCTGTTAAACCAGCTTCATTCCAAGTCTGAGAGAAACATCACATATCCATGGTGTCACACAGTCAATATCGGACCATTCTGATGTAGGATTTTAAAATTAAAGGCTAAAATGTCCAAGTAAATCTACAGTATATTTGACATCTTTTTCAGGCTGTTAAAGCCATATTTTACTCTTTTTCAGGCAACTGTAGAACGGAATCCTCCTGTTAAACCAGCTTCATTCCAAGTCTGAGAGAAACATCACATATCCATGGTGTCACACAGTCAATATTGGACCATTCTGATGTAGGATTTTAAAATTAAAGGCTAAAATGTCCAAGTAAATCTACAGTATATTTGACATCTTTTTCAGGCTGTTAAAGCCATATTTTACTCTTTTTCAGGCAACTGTAGAACGGAATCCTCCTGTTAAACCAGCTTCATTCCAAGTCTGAGAGAAACATCACATATCCATGGTGTCACACAGTCAATATTGGACCATTCTGATGTAGGATTTTAAAATTAAAGGCTAAAATGTCCAAGTAAATCTACAGTATATTTGACATCTTTTTCAGGCTGTTAAAGCCATATTTTACTCTTTTTCAGGCAACTGTAGAACGGAATCCTCCTGTTAAACCAGCTTCATTCCAAGTCTGAGAGAAACATCACATATCCATGGTGTCACACAGTCAATATCGGACCATTCTGATGTAGGATTTTAAAATTAAAGGCTAAAATGTCCAAGTAAATCTACAGTATATTTGACATCTTTTTCAGGCTGTTAAAGCCATATTTTACTCTTTTTCAGGCAACTGTAGAACGGAATCCTCCTGTTAAACCAGCTTCATTCCAAGTCTGAGAGAAACATCACATATCCATGGTGTCACACAGTCAATATCGGACCATTCTGATGTAGGATTTTAAAATTAAAGGCTAAAATGTCCAAGTAAATCTACAGTATATTTGACATCTTTTTCAGGCTGTTAAAGCCATATTTTACTCTTTTTCAGGCAACTGTAGAACGGAATCCTCCTGTTAAACCAGCTTCATTCCAAGTCTGAGAGAAACATCACATATCCATGGTGTCACACAGTCAATATTGGACCATTCTGATGTAGGATTTTAAAATTAAAGGCTAAAATGTCCAAGTAAATCTACAGTATATTTGACATCTTTTTCAGGCTGTTAAAGCCATATTTTACTCTTTTTCAGGCAACTGTAGAACGGAATCCTCCTGTTAAACCAGCTTCATTCCAAGTCTGAGAGAAACATCACATATCCATGGTGTCACACAGTCAATATTGGACCATTCTGATGTAGGATTTTAAAATTAAAGGCTAAAATGTCCAAGTAAATCTACAGTATATTTGACATCTTTTTCAGGCTGTTAAAGCCATATTTTACTCTTTTTCAGGCAACTGTAGAACGGAATCCTCCTGTTAAACCAGCTTCATTCCAAGTCTGAGAGAAACATCACATATCCATGGTGTCACACAGTCAATATTGGACCATTCTGATGTAGGATTTTAAAATTAAAGGCTAAAATGTCCAAGTAAATCTACAGTATATTTGACATCTTTTTCAGGCTGTTAAAGCCATATTTTACTCTTTTTCAGGCAACTGTAGAACGGAATCCTCCTGTTAAACCAGCTTCATTCCAAGTCTGAGAGAAACATCACATATCCATGGTGTCACACAGTCAATATTGGACCATTCTGATGTAGGATTTTAAAATTAAAGGCTAAAATGTCCAAGTAAATCTACAGTATATTTGACATCTTTTTCAGGCTGTTAAAGCCATATTTTACTCTTTTTCAGGCAACTGTAGAACGGAATCCTCCTGTTAAACCAGCTTCATTCCAAGTCTGAGAGAAACATCACATATCCATGGTGTCACACAGTCAATATTGGACCATTCTGATGTAGGATTTTAAAATTAAAGGCTAAAATGTCCAAGTAAATCTACAGTATATTTGACATCTTTTTCAGGCTGTTAAAGCCATATTTTACTCTTTTTCAGGCAACTGTAGAACGGAATCCTCCTGTTAAACCAGCTTCATTCCAAGTCTGAGAGAAACATCACATATCCATGGTGTCACACAGTCAATATTGGACCATTCTGATGTAGGATTTTAAAATTAAAGGCTAAAATGTCCAAGTAAATCTACAGTATATTTGACATCTTTTTCAGGCTGTTAAAGCCATATTTTACTCTTTTTCAGGCAACTGTAGAACGGAATCCTCCTGTTAAACCAGCTTCATTCCAAGTCTGAGAGAAACATCACATATCCATGGTGTCACACAGTCAATATTGGACCATTCTGATGTAGGATTTTAAAATTAAAGGCTAAAATGTCCAAGTAAATCTACAGTATATTTGACATCTTTTTCAGGCTGTTAAAGCCATATTTTACTCTTTTTCAGGCAACTGTAGAACGGAATCCTCCTGTTAAACCAGCTTCATTCCAAGTCTGAGAGAAACATCACATATCCATGGTGTCACACAGTCAATATTGGACCATTCTGATGTAGGATTTTAAAATTAAAGGCTAAAATGTCCAAGTAAATCTACAGTATATTTGACATCTTTTTCAGGCTGTTAAAGCCATATTTTACTCTTTTTCAGGCAACTGTAGAACGGAATCCTCCTGTTAAACCAGCTTCATTCCAAGTCTGAGAGAAACATCACATATCCATGGTGTCACACAGTCAATATTGGACCATTCTGATGTAGGATTTTAAAATTAAAGGCTAAAATGTCCAAGTAAATCTACAGTATATTTGACATCTTTTTCAGGCTGTTAAAGCCATATTTTACTCTTTTTCAGGCAACTGTAGAACGGAATCCTCCTGTTAAACCAGCTTCATTCCAAGTCTGAGAGAAACATCACATATCCATGGTGTCACACAGTCAATATTGGACCATTCTGATGTAGGATTTTAAAATTAAAGGCTAAAATGTCCAAGTAAATCTACAGTATATTTGACATCTTTTTCAGGCTGTTAAAGCCATATTTTACTCTTTTTCAGGCAACTGTAGAACGGAATCCTCCTGTTAAACCAGCTTCATTCCAAGTCTGAGAGAAACATCACATATCCATGGTGTCACACAGTCAATATTGGACCATTCTGATGTAGGATTTTAAAATTAAAGGCTAAAATGTCCAAGTAAATCTACAGTATATTTGACATCTTTTTCAGGCTGTTAAAGCCATATTTTACTCTTTTTCAGGCAACTGTAGAACGGAATCCTCCTGTTAAACCAGCTTCATTCCAAGTCTGAGAGAAACATCACATATCCATGGTGTCACACAGTCAATATTGGACCATTCTGATGTAGGATTTTAAAATTAAAGGCTAAAATGTCCAAGTAAATCTACAGTATATTTGACATCTTTTTCAGGCTGTTAAAGCCATATTTTACTCTTTTTCAGGCAACTGTAGAACGGAATCCTCCTGTTAAACCAGCTTCATTCCAAGTCTGAGAGAAACATCACATATCCATGGTGTCACACAGTCAATATTGGACCATTCTGATGTAGGATTTTAAAATTAAAGGCTAAAATGTCCAAGTAAATCTACAGTATATTTGACATCTTTTTCAGGCTGTTAAAGCCATATTTTACTCTTTTTCAGGCAACTGTAGAACGGAATCCTCCTGTTAAACCAGCTTCATTCCAAGTCTGAGAGAAACATCACATATCCATGGTGTCACACAGTCAATATTGGACCATTCTGATGTAGGATTTTAAAATTAAAGGCTAAAATGTCCAAGTAAATCTACAGTATATTTGACATCTTTTTCAGGCTGTTAAAGCCATATTTTACTCTTTTTCAGGCAACTGTAGAACGGAATCCTCCTGTTAAACCAGCTTCATTCCAAGTCTGAGAGAAACATCACATATCCATGGTGTCACACAGTCAATATTGGACCATTCTGATGTAGGATTTTAAAATTAAAGGCTAAAATGTCCAAGTAAATCTACAGTATATTTGACATCTTTTTCAGGCTGTTAAAGCCATATTTTACTCTTTTTCAGGCAACTGTAGAACGGAATCCTCCTGTTAAACCAGCTTCATTCCAAGTCTGAGAGAAACATCACATATCCATGGTGTCACACAGTCAATATTGGACCATTCTGATGTAGGATTTTAAAATTAAAGGCTAAAATGTCCAAGTAAATCTACAGTATATTTGACATCTTTTTCAGGCTGTTAAAGCCATATTTTACTCTTTTTCAGGCAACTGTAGAACGGAATCCTCCTGTTAAACCAGCTTCATTCCAAGTCTGAGAGAAACATCACATATCCATGGTGTCACACAGTCAATATTGGACCATTCTGATGTAGGATTTTAAAATTAAAGGCTAAAATGTCCAAGTAAATCTACAGTATATTTGACATCTTTTTCAGGCTGTTAAAGCCATATTTTACTCTTTTTCAGGCAACTGTAGAACGGAATCCTCCTGTTAAACCAGCTTCATTCCAAGTCTGAGAGAAACATCACATATCCATGGTGTCACACAGTCAATATTGGACCATTCTGATGTAGGATTTTAAAATTAAAGGCTAAAATGTCCAAGTAAATCTACAGTATATTTGACATCTTTTTCAGGCTGTTAAAGCCATATTTTACTCTTTTTCAGGCAACTGTAGAACGGAATCCTCCTGTTAAACCAGCTTCATTCCAAGTCTGAGAGAAACATCACATATCCATGGTGTCACACAGTCAATATCATGGACCATTCTGATGTAGGATTTTAAAATTAAAGGCTAAAATGTCCAAGTAAATCTACAGTATATTTGACATCTTTTTCAGGCTGTTAAAGCCATATTTTACTCTTTTTCAGGCAACTGGAGAACGGTTCCTCCTGTTTATTTAAGTCATTAAGTCTACAACCATCACAACATCCAGGTGTCACTGCACCCTATTCTGATGTAGGATTTTAAAATTAAAGGCTAAAATGTCCAAGTAAATCTACAGTATATTTGACATCTTTTTCAGGCTGTTAAAGCCATATTTTACTCTTTTTCAGGCAACTGTAGAACGGAATCCTCCTGTTAAACCAGCTTCATTCCAAGTCTGAGAGAAACATCACATATCCATGGTGTCACACAGTCAATATTGGACCATTCTGATGTAGGATTTTAAAATTAAAGGCTAAAATGTCCAAGTAAATCTACAGTATATTTGACATCTTTTTCAGGCTGTTAAAGCCATATTTTACTCTTTTTCAGGCAACTGTAGAACGGAATCCTCCTGTTAAACCAGCTTCATTCCAAGTCTGAGAGAAACATCACATATCCATGGTGTCACACAGTCAATATTGGACCATTCTGATGTAGGATTTTAAAATTAAAGGCTAAAATGTCCAAGTAAATCTACAGTATATTTGACATCTTTTTCAGGCTGTTAAAGCCATATTTTACTCTTTTTCAGGCAACTGTAGAACGGAATCCTCCTGTTAAACCAGCTTCATTCCAAGTCTGAGAGAAACATCACATATCCATGGTGTCACACAGTCAATATTGGACCATTCTGATGTAGGATTTTAAAATTAAAGGCTAAAATGTCCAAGTAAATCTACAGTATATTTGACATCTTTTTCAGGCTGTTAAAGCCATATTTTACTCTTTTTCAGGCAACTGTAGAACGGAATCCTCCTGTTAAACCAGCTTCATTCCAAGTCTGAGAGAAACATCACATATCCATGGTGTCACACAGTCAATATTGGACCATTCTGATGTAGGATTTTAAAATTAAAGGCTAAAATGTCCAAGTAAATCTACAGTATATTTGACATCTTTTTCAGGCTGTTAAAGCCATATTTTACTCTTTTTCAGGCAACTGTAGAACGGAATCCTCCTGTTAAACCAGCTTCATTCCAAGTCTGAGAGAAACATCACATATCCATGGTGTCACACAGTCAATATTGGACCATTCTGATGTAGGATTTTAAAATTAAAGGCTAAAATGTCCAAGTAAATCTACAGTATATTTGACATCTTTTTCAGGCTGTTAAAGCCATATTTTACTCTTTTTCAGGCAACTGTAGAACGGAATCCTCCTGTTAAACCAGCTTCATTCCAAGTCTGAGAGAAACATCACATATCCATGGTGTCACACAGTCAATATTGGACCATTCTGATGTAGGATTTTAAAATTAAAGGCTAAAATGTCCAAGTAAATCTACAGTATATTTGACATCTTTTTCAGGCTGTTAAAGCCATATTTTACTCTTTTTCAGGCAACTGTAGAACGGAATCCTCCTGTTAAACCAGCTTCATTCCAAGTCTGAGAGAAACATCACATATCCATGGTGTCACACAGTCAATATTGGACCATTCTGATGTAGGATTTTAAAATTAAAGGCTAAAATGTCCAAGTAAATCTACAGTATATTTGACATCTTTTTCAGGCTGTTAAAGCCATATTTTACTCTTTTTCAGGCAACTGTAGAACGGAATCCTCCTGTTAAACCAGCTTCATTCCAAGTCTGAGAGAAACATCACATATCCATGGTGTCACACAGTCAATATTGGACCATTCTGATGTAGGATTTTAAAATTAAAGGCTAAAATGTCCAAGTAAATCTACAGTATATTTGACATCTTTTTCAGGCTGTTAAAGCCATATTTTACTCTTTTTCAGGCAACTGTAGAACGGAATCCTCCTGTTAAACCAGCTTCATTCCAAGTCTGAGAGAAACATCACATATCCATGGTGTCACACAGTCAATATTGGACCATTCTGATGTAGGATTTTAAAATTAAAGGCTAAAATGTCCAAGTAAATCTACAGTATATTTGACATCTTTTTCAGGCTGTTAAAGCCATATTTTACTCTTTTTCAGGCAACTGTAGAACGGAATCCTCCTGTTAAACCAGCTTCATTCCAAGTCTGAGAGAAACATCACATATCCATGGTGTCACACAGTCAATATTGGACCATTCTGATGTAGGATTTTAAAATTAAAGGCTAAAATGTCCAAGTAAATCTACAGTATATTTGACATCTTTTTCAGGCTGTTAAAGCCATATTTTACTCTTTTTCAGGCAACTGTAGAACGGAATCCTCCTGTTAAACCAGCTTCATTCCAAGTCTGAGAGAAACATCACATATCCATGGTGTCACACAGTCAATATTGGACCATTCTGATGTAGGATTTTAAAATTAAAGGCTAAAATGTCCAAGTAAATCTACAGTATATTTGACATCTTTTTCAGGCTGTTAAAGCCATATTTTACTCTTTTTCAGGCAACTGTAGAACGGAATCCTCCTGTTAAACCAGCTTCATTCCAAGTCTGAGAGAAACATCACATATCCATGGTGTCACACAGTCAATATTGGACCATTCTGATGTAGGATTTTAAAATTAAAGGCTAAAATGTCCAAGTAAATCTACAGTATATTTGACATCTTTTTCAGGCTGTTAAAGCCATATTTTACTCTTTTTCAGGCAACTGTAGAACGGAATCCTCCTGTTAAACCAGCTTCATTCCAAGTCTGAGAGAAACATCACATATCCATGGTGTCACACAGTCAATATTGGACCATTCTGATGTAGGATTTTAAAATTAAAGGCTAAAATGTCCAAGTAAATCTACAGTATATTTGACATCTTTTTCAGGCTGTTAAAGCCATATTTTACTCTTTTTCAGGCAACTGTAGAACGGAATCCTCCTGTTAAACCAGCTTCATTCCAAGTCTGAGAGAAACATCACATATCCATGGTGTCACACAGTCAATATTGGACCATTCTGATGTAGGATTTTAAAATTAAAGGCTAAAATGTCCAAGTAAATCTACAGTATATTTGACATCTTTTTCAGGCTGTTAAAGCCATATTTTACTCTTTTTCAGGCAACTGTAGAACGGAATCCTCCTGTTAAACCAGCTTCATTCCAAGTCTGAGAGAAACATCACATATCCATGGTGTCACACAGTCAATATTGGACCATTCTGATGTAGGATTTTAAAATTAAAGGCTAAAATGTCCAAGTAAATCTACAGTATATTTGACATCTTTTTCAGGCTGTTAAAGCCATATTTTACTCTTTTTCAGGCAACTGTAGAACGGAATCCTCCTGTTAAACCAGCTTCATTCCAAGTCTGAGAGAAACATCACATATCCATGGTGTCACACAGTCAATATTGGACCATTCTGATGTAGGATTTTAAAATTAAAGGCTAAAATGTCCAAGTAAATCTACAGTATATTTGACATCTTTTTCAGGCTGTTAAAGCCATATTTTACTCTTTTTCAGGCAACTGTAGAACGGAATCCTCCTGTTAAACCAGCTTCATTCCAAGTCTGAGAGAAACATCACATATCCATGGTGTCACACAGTCAATATTGGACCATTCTGATGTAGGATTTTAAAATTAAAGGCTAAAATGTCCAAGTAAATCTACAGTATATTTGACATCTTTTTCAGGCTGTTAAAGCCATATTTTACTCTTTTTCAGGCAACTGTAGAACGGAATCCTCCTGTTAAACCAGCTTCATTCCAAGTCTGAGAGAAACATCACATATCCATGGTGTCACACAGTCAATATTGGACCATTCTGATGTAGGATTTTAAAATTAAAGGCTAAAATGTCCAAGTAAATCTACAGTATATTTGACATCTTTTTCAGGCTGTTAAAGCCATATTTTACTCTTTTTCAGGCAACTGTAGAACGGAATCCTCCTGTTAAACCAGCTTCATTCCAAGTCTGAGAGAAACATCACATATCCATGGTGTCACACAGTCAATATTGGACCATTCTGATGTAGGATTTTAAAATTAAAGGCTAAAATGTCCAAGTAAATCTACAGTATATTTGACATCTTTTTCAGGCTGTTAAAGCCATATTTTACTCTTTTTCAGGCAACTGTAGAACGGAATCCTCCTGTTAAACCAGCTTCATTCCAAGTCTGAGAGAAACATCACATATCCATGGTGTCACACAGTCAATATTGGACCATTCTGATGTAGGATTTTAAAATTAAAGGCTAAAATGTCCAAGTAAATCTACAGTATATTTGACATCTTTTTCAGGCTGTTAAAGCCATATTTTACTCTTTTTCAGGCAACTGTAGAACGGAATCCTCCTGTTAAACCAGCTTCATTCCAAGTCTGAGAGAAACATCACATATCCATGGTGTCACACAGTCAATATTGGACCATTCTGATGTAGGATTTTAAAATTAAAGGCTAAAATGTCCAAGTAAATCTACAGTATATTTGACATCTTTTTCAGGCTGTTAAAGCCATATTTTACTCTTTTTCAGGCAACTGTAGAACGGAATCCTCCTGTTAAACCAGCTTCATTCCAAGTCTGAGAGAAACATCACATATCCATGGTGTCACACAGTCAATATTGGACCATTCTGATGTAGGATTTTAAAATTAAAGGCTAAAATGTCCAAGTAAATCTACAGTATATTTGACATCTTTTTCAGGCTGTTAAAGCCATATTTTACTCTTTTTCAGGCAACTGTAGAACGGAATCCTCCTGTTAAACCAGCTTCATTCCAAGTCTGAGAGAAACATCACATATCCATGGTGTCACACAGTCAATATTGGACCATTCTGATGTAGGATTTTAAAATTAAAGGCTAAAATGTCCAAGTAAATCTACAGTATATTTGACATCTTTTTCAGGCTGTTAAAGCCATATTTTACTCTTTTTCAGGCAACTGTAGAACGGAATCCTCCTGTTAAACCAGCTTCATTCCAAGTCTGAGAGAAACATCACATATCCATGGTGTCACACAGTCAATATTGGACCATTCTGATGTAGGATTTTAAAATTAAAGGCTAAAATGTCCAAGTAAATCTACAGTATATTTGACATCTTTTTCAGGCTGTTAAAGCCATATTTTACTCTTTTTCAGGCAACTGTAGAACGGAATCCTCCTGTTAAACCAGCTTCATTCCAAGTCTGAGAGAAACATCACATATCCATGGTGTCACACAGTCAATATTGGACCATTCTGATGTAGGATTTTAAAATTAAAGGCTAAAATGTCCAAGTAAATCTACAGTATATTTGACATCTTTTTCAGGCTGTTAAAGCCATATTTTACTCTTTTTCAGGCAACTGTAGAACGGAATCCTCCTGTTAAACCAGCTTCATTCCAAGTCTGAGAGAAACATCACATATCCATGGTGTCACACAGTCAATATTGGACCATTCTGATGTAGGATTTTAAAATTAAAGGCTAAAATGTCCAAGTAAATCTACAGTATATTTGACATCTTTTTCAGGCTGTTAAAGCCATATTTTACTCTTTTTCAGGCAACTGTAGAACGGAATCCTCCTGTTAAACCAGCTTCATTCCAAGTCTGAGAGAAACATCACATATCCATGGTGTCACACAGTCAATATTGGACCATTCTGATGTAGGATTTTAAAATTAAAGGCTAAAATGTCCAAGTAAATCTACAGTATATTTGACATCTTTTTCAGGCTGTTAAAGCCATATTTTACTCTTTTTCAGGCAACTGTAGAACGGAATCCTCCTGTTAAACCAGCTTCATTCCAAGTCTGAGAGAAACATCACATATCCATGGTGTCACACAGTCAATATTGGACCATTCTGATGTAGGATTTTAAAATTAAAGGCTAAAATGTCCAAGTAAATCTACAGTATATTTGACATCTTTTTCAGGCTGTTAAAGCCATATTTTACTCTTTTTCAGGCAACTGTAGAACGGAATCCTCCTGTTAAACCAGCTTCATTCCAAGTCTGAGAGAAACATCACATATCCATGGTGTCACACAGTCAATATTGGACCATTCTGATGTAGGATTTTAAAATTAAAGGCTAAAATGTCCAAGTAAATCTACAGTATATTTGACATCTTTTTCAGGCTGTTAAAGCCATATTTTACTCTTTTTCAGGCAACTGTAGAACGGAATCCTCCTGTTAAACCAGCTTCATTCCAAGTCTGAGAGAAACATCACATATCCATGGTGTCACACAGTCAATATTGGACCATTCTGATGTAGGATTTTAAAATTAAAGGCTAAAATGTCCAAGTAAATCTACAGTATATTTGACATCTTTTTCAGGCTGTTAAAGCCATATTTTACTCTTTTTCAGGCAACTGTAGAACGGAATCCTCCTGTTAAACCAGCTTCATTCCAAGTCTGAGAGAAACATCACATATCCATGGTGTCACACAGTCAATATTGGACCATTCTGATGTAGGATTTTAAAATTAAAGGCTAAAATGTCCAAGTAAATCTACAGTATATTTGACATCTTTTTCAGGCTGTTAAAGCCATATTTTACTCTTTTTCAGGCAACTGTAGAACGGAATCCTCCTGTTAAACCAGCTTCATTCCAAGTCTGAGAGAAACATCACATATCCATGGTGTCACACAGTCAATATTGGACCATTCTGATGTAGGATTTTAAAATTAAAGGCTAAAATGTCCAAGTAAATCTACAGTATATTTGACATCTTTTTCAGGCTGTTAAAGCCATATTTTACTCTTTTTCAGGCAACTGTAGAACGGAATCCTCCTGTTAAACCAGCTTCATTCCAAGTCTGAGAGAAACATCACATATCCATGGTGTCACACAGTCAATATTGGACCATTCTGATGTAGGATTTTAAAATTAAAGGCTAAAATGTCCAAGTAAATCTACAGTATATTTGACATCTTTTTCAGGCTGTTAAAGCCATATTTTACTCTTTTTCAGGCAACTGTAGAACGGAATCCTCCTGTTAAACCAGCTTCATTCCAAGTCTGAGAGAAACATCACATATCCATGGTGTCACACAGTCAATATTGGACCATTCTGATGTAGGATTTTAAAATTAAAGGCTAAAATGTCCAAGTAAATCTACAGTATATTTGACATCTTTTTCAGGCTGTTAAAGCCATATTTTACTCTTTTTCAGGCAACTGTAGAACGGAATCCTCCTGTTAAACCAGCTTCATTCCAAGTCTGAGAGAAACATCACATATCCATGGTGTCACACAGTCAATATTGGACCATTCTGATGTAGGATTTTAAAATTAAAGGCTAAAATGTCCAAGTAAATCTACAGTATATTTGACATCTTTTTCAGGCTGTTAAAGCCATATTTTACTCTTTTTCAGGCAACTGTAGAACGGAATCCTCCTGTTAAACCAGCTTCATTCCAAGTCTGAGAGAAACATCACATATCCATGGTGTCACACAGTCAATATTGGACCATTCTGATGTAGGATTTTAAAATTAAAGGCTAAAATGTCCAAGTAAATCTACAGTATATTTGACATCTTTTTCAGGCTGTTAAAGCCATATTTTACTCTTTTTCAGGCAACTGTAGAACGGAATCCTCCTGTTAAACCAGCTTCATTCCAAGTCTGAGAGAAACATCACATATCCATGGTGTCACACAGTCAATATTGGACCATTCTGATGTAGGATTTTAAAATTAAAGGCTAAAATGTCCAAGTAAATCTACAGTATATTTGACATCTTTTTCAGGCTGTTAAAGCCATATTTTACTCTTTTTCAGGCAACTGTAGAACGGAATCCTCCTGTTAAACCAGCTTCATTCCAAGTCTGAGAGAAACATCACATATCCATGGTGTCACACAGTCAATATTGGACCATTCTGATGTAGGATTTTAAAATTAAAGGCTAAAATGTCCAAGTAAATCTACAGTATATTTGACATCTTTTTCAGGCTGTTAAAGCCATATTTTACTCTTTTTCAGGCAACTGTAGAACGGAATCCTCCTGTTAAACCAGCTTCATTCCAAGTCTGAGAGAAACATCACATATCCATGGTGTCACACAGTCAATATTGGACCATTCTGATGTAGGATTTTAAAATTAAAGGCTAAAATGTCCAAGTAAATCTACAGTATATTTGACATCTTTTTCAGGCTGTTAAAGCCATATTTTACTCTTTTTCAGGCAACTGTAGAACGGAATCCTCCTGTTAAACCAGCTTCATTCCAAGTCTGAGAGAAACATCACATATCCATGGTGTCACACAGTCAATATTGGACCATTCTGATGTAGGATTTTAAAATTAAAGGCTAAAATGTCCAAGTAAATCTACAGTATATTTGACATCTTTTTCAGGCTGTTAAAGCCATATTTTACTCTTTTTCAGGCAACTGTAGAACGGAATCCTCCTGTTAAACCAGCTTCATTCCAAGTCTGAGAGAAACATCACATATCCATGGTGTCACACAGTCAATATTGGACCATTCTGATGTAGGATTTTAAAATTAAAGGCTAAAATGTCCAAGTAAATCTACAGTATATTTGACATCTTTTTCAGGCTGTTAAAGCCATATTTTACTCTTTTTCAGGCAACTGTAGAACGGAATCCTCCTGTTAAACCAGCTTCATTCCAAGTCTGAGAGAAACATCACATATCCATGGTGTCACACAGTCAATATTGGACCATTCTGATGTAGGATTTTAAAATTAAAGGCTAAAATGTCCAAGTAAATCTACAGTATATTTGACATCTTTTTCAGGCTGTTAAAGCCATATTTTACTCTTTTTCAGGCAACTGTAGAACGGAATCCTCCTGTTAAACCAGCTTCATTCCAAGTCTGAGAGAAACATCACATATCCATGGTGTCACACAGTCAATATTGGACCATTCTGATGTAGGATTTTAAAATTAAAGGCTAAAATGTCCAAGTAAATCTACAGTATATTTGACATCTTTTTCAGGCTGTTAAAGCCATATTTTACTCTTTTTCAGGCAACTGTAGAACGGAATCCTCCTGTTAAACCAGCTTCATTCCAAGTCTGAGAGAAACATCACATATCCATGGTGTCACACAGTCAATATTGGACCATTCTGATGTAGGATTTTAAAATTAAAGGCTAAAATGTCCAAGTAAATCTACAGTATATTTGACATCTTTTTCAGGCTGTTAAAGCCATATTTTACTCTTTTTCAGGCAACTGTAGAACGGAATCCTCCTGTTAAACCAGCTTCATTCCAAGTCTGAGAGAAACATCACATATCCATGGTGTCACACAGTCAATATTGGACCATTCTGATGTAGGATTTTAAAATTAAAGGCTAAAATGTCCAAGTAAATCTACAGTATATTTGACATCTTTTTCAGGCTGTTAAAGCCATATTTTACTCTTTTTCAGGCAACTGTAGAACGGAATCCTCCTGTTAAACCAGCTTCATTCCAAGTCTGAGAGAAACATCACATATCCATGGTGTCACACAGTCAATATTGGACCATTCTGATGTAGGATTTTAAAATTAAAGGCTAAAATGTCCAAGTAAATCTACAGTATATTTGACATCTTTTTCAGGCTGTTAAAGCCATATTTTACTCTTTTTCAGGCAACTGTAGAACGGAATCCTCCTGTTAAACCAGCTTCATTCCAAGTCTGAGAGAAACATCACATATCCATGGTGTCACACAGTCAATATTGGACCATTCTGATGTAGGATTTTAAAATTAAAGGCTAAAATGTCCAAGTAAATCTACAGTATATTTGACATCTTTTTCAGGCTGTTAAAGCCATATTTTACTCTTTTTCAGGCAACTGTAGAACGGAATCCTCCTGTTAAACCAGCTTCATTCCAAGTCTGAGAGAAACATCACATATCCATGGTGTCACACAGTCAATATTGGACCATTCTGATGTAGGATTTTAAAATTAAAGGCTAAAATGTCCAAGTAAATCTACAGTATATTTGACATCTTTTTCAGGCTGTTAAAGCCATATTTTACTCTTTTTCAGGCAACTGTAGAACGGAATCCTCCTGTTAAACCAGCTTCATTCCAAGTCTGAGAGAAACATCACATATCCATGGTGTCACACAGTCAATATTGGACCATTCTGATGTAGGATTTTAAAATTAAAGGCTAAAATGTCCAAGTAAATCTACAGTATATTTGACATCTTTTTCAGGCTGTTAAAGCCATATTTTACTCTTTTTCAGGCAACTGTAGAACGGAATCCTCCTGTTAAACCAGCTTCATTCCAAGTCTGAGAGAAACATCACATATCCATGGTGTCACACAGTCAATATCGGACCATTCTGATGTAGGATTTTAAAATTAAAGGCTAAAATGTCCAAGTAAATCTACAGTATATTTGACATCTTTTTCAGGCTGTTAAAGCCATATTTTACTCTTTTTCAGGCAACTGTAGAACGGAATCCTCCTGTTAAACCAGCTTCATTCCAAGTCTGAGAGAAACATCACATATCCATGGTGTCACACAGTCAATATCGGACCATTCTGATGTAGGATTTTAAAATTAAAGGCTAAAATGTCCAAGTAAATCTACAGTATATTTGACATCTTTTTCAGGCTGTTAAAGCCATATTTTACTCTTTTTCAGGCAACTGTAGAACGGAATCCTCCTGTTAAACCAGCTTCATTCCAAGTCTGAGAGAAACATCACATATCCATGGTGTCACACAGTCAATATTGGACCATTCTGATGTAGGATTTTAAAATTAAAGGCTAAAATGTCCAAGTAAATCTACAGTATATTTGACATCTTTTTCAGGCTGTTAAAGCCATATTTTACTCTTTTTCAGGCAACTGTAGAACGGAATCCTCCTGTTAAACCAGCTTCATTCCAAGTCTGAGAGAAACATCACATATCCATGGTGTCACACAGTCAATATTGGACCATTCTGATGTAGGATTTTAAAATTAAAGGCTAAAATGTCCAAGTAAATCTACAGTATATTTGACATCTTTTTCAGGCTGTTAAAGCCATATTTTACTCTTTTTCAGGCAACTGTAGAACGGAATCCTCCTGTTAAACCAGCTTCATTCCAAGTCTGAGAGAAACATCACATATCCATGGTGTCACACAGTCAATATTGGACCATTCTGATGTAGGATTTTAAAATTAAAGGCTAAAATGTCCAAGTAAATCTACAGTATATTTGACATCTTTTTCAGGCTGTTAAAGCCATATTTTACTCTTTTTCAGGCAACTGTAGAACGGAATCCTCCTGTTAAACCAGCTTCATTCCAAGTCTGAGAGAAACATCACATATCCATGGTGTCACACAGTCAATATCGGACCATTCTGATGTAGGATTTTAAAATTAAAGGCTAAAATGTCCAAGTAAATCTACAGTATATTTGACATCTTTTTCAGGCTGTTAAAGCCATATTTTACTCTTTTCAGGCAACTGTCAAGTCCTCCTTTATTTCATCCATAAAAATGGAAATTCCAGGTGTCACACAGTCAATATCCCCCTACAAAAACTAGAGAACAAATAAATTACCACAAATACCACTACAATATTATACATAAATACAATTTAAAAAAATAAATAAAAACTTTTAAAAATGTACGTTTAAAGTGCTTGTTGTGCTGTCTAACAGCCTGAGGTACAAAGAGAGCATACCGCTTAGTTTGTGTCACAGAGGTCTTAGCCTACCACTCGCTCTATAACCCTACCAGTCAGATTACCATGAAGAGGGTGACCCGGGTCTCTCGTTATTTTCTCTGCCATTTTTACCAGATGATTGACATATACCTGATCCACTGTATTTAACTCCCCCACCATTTTCCCAGCCCTTTTAATCACTCTATCAATTCTGGCCTTCTCAGTTACCCCAGCATTTCCCCCCCACCCCACCACACAGTAACTCAAAACACTACATATGACTGACATAAAAAACATTCTCACCACATCCGTGTTTACCTTAAATAACTGCAGCTTCCTCAAACAGTAGACCCGTGGACTTAATTTTTCATCAGTGAGTCAACATGATCAGACCATGTTAGCCTGTCGTTAAAACAACGCCCAAATACTTATATGTGTTCACTCTTTCTATTTCTACACCTTTGATTTCCTGCCTCAGCTGTGATCTTATTTCTCCTGTAATCTATAACTAATTCTTTAGTTTTCTTAACGTTGAGTTCCAGGAAGTGCGTATCACAGTAATCAACAAAGGCTTTTATCTCATTTTGATAGTAACTATAATCATCATTTTTGATCAACCCAATGAGCGCTGTATCATCAGCAAATTTAACAACTGACAGCTAGCTTGCTGTGGGCGGTAGTCTGCCGTGTAAATGGTAAAAAGAAAAGGTGATAAAACAGTTCCCTGGGGTGACCCTGTGTTTGACATAATATTATCTGACTTAACTTTGGTGTTTAACTTAACAAATTGAGACCTGTTTTCTAAAAAATTTAAAATGAACAAGATAAAAACACCTGGAACCTTCATCATTAAAAGCTTATTTACGAGGATGTGTGGTTGTATCGTATTGAACGCTGAGCTAAAATCATAGTATAAAATTCTCACACACCGTCCCCCTGCATCCAGGTGAGCATAGACACTGTCCAATTTACAGACGATAGCATCCTCTGCCCCTCTCCCTTCCTGATAAGCAAACTGGCAGGGGTCAAGATACTGATCCACATGAGGCTTCAGACTATTTAACATGATTTTCTCACATACCTTCATAGCTATGGAGGTTAAAGCTACTAGTCTTAGATCATTCATACACTCAAAGGCTTTGTTTTGGGTACTGGTATAATGCAAGATTGTTTCCATAAATCAGGCAACACTTTATGAGAGAAACAGTAATTAAAAATACTTGAAAAAATGTTTGCCAGCTGGAAAGCGCAGCCTTTAATACTTTGGAGACAGTCCATCTGGACCCGCTGCTTTAGTAGTTTTCAGCCTCATAAACATACCATATACCTCCTGATTGGTTGTTTGTAGGGTACAGTCATCATCCTCTGTGCTCTCAATCATTTCCCTAAGTCTTTGTCTTTCATTAGAAAAGTCTATTTTATCAAATCTATTATAAAAATGATTTAAGTTATTAGCATATTCTCTTGTGCCATTTAACTGAAAACTATTTACCTTCCCTTTCCCTGCATAACCACTCATTAACCGCATTCCTTCCCAGACTTTCTTCATATCATTTACTTTAAAATAATTTTCTATTTCGCATTTATACCGATATTTCTCTTTATTTATTTCCCTTTTAAGATCTTTGTGGATCTTTTTCAGTGTATCCTTGTCTCCCCTAGCAAAGGATTTCCTTTTGTCATTAATTAACCTTTTAATCTCAGCATTCATCCAGGGTTTACAATTTGCATATATCTTAACCCTCTTTTCCTCTATAACCACATCATTACAAAAATTAATATACCCACATACGGACTCAGTAAATTCATTTATGTCCTTGGCACTATTTTCAAAGACCGCCCAGTCCGTATTTTCGACGCATCTTTCAGTCTCTCAATCGCGTCTTTTGACATCTTTTCACCGTGACAGTTTCCTTTTTGTTCCTCTTTACAAGTGGGAGATATTTGGGACAGAGCAGGATCAGGTTATGGTCCGCCTTGCCCAGACTTGGCAGACTTCTGGACATATACGCATCCTTGACCTTAGTATAGCAGTGGTCAAGGACCGCTTCCCCCCTTGTATTGCATTTAACGTGTTGGTAAAAGTGTGACCCACTTGACTTAAAAATGCAATGGTTAAAATCTCCAGTTATCACAACAAGCGCGTCAGGTGACGCAGCCTCAATCCTGTGCACAGCCGCTTGTATCTCCTCGGCTGCCTCCTTAGACACATTTCTATGTGGCACATAAACTGCCATCACAACCACATGTGAAAATTCGCGAGGATATAATATGGGCGAACCCTGACAGTCAGTATCTCAGAGTTTGGGGTACAGGTATGCGCCTTAATGGACATGTTATTTGGGTGACAATATTCCTCATTCACATACACCATAAGTCCACCGCCTCCTTTCTTCCCGAATCCTCTGTTCTGTCCCCACGAAGCTTTAAATCCATCCATCCGCAACTAGTTCATCAGTGTGATTTTGTTGAGCCAAGTTTCGGTAAAAACCATCAAACTTATTGATCTATATTCGTGGAGGAACAGAGCGTTAGCTCTCAGTTCATCTATTTTGTTCCCAATTGATTGCACATTTCCCATGATCATAGGCGGAATGTAGGGCCGACATCTCCGTGATTTGAGCCTCTTTAAAACTCCGCCAGCTTTACCTCTCTTGCGTCTCGTTATCTCTTTTGGGAAGTCTTGGAAATCCACCAAGGTAGCCAGTGACCCCCTCCGCCATTGATCCAAATCAGCTCCAATCCCTCTCAATTCGGAAAACGAATAACAAACTCTTGCGGCATAACACCCACGGTCTTCCTGAGACTGTAAGAGGTACGTAAAAAACAGCAACAACCAGCACTTGTTGACGTCCATCATCGATATATATATATATATATATATATATATATAAAAATAAATCTAAGAAATAAACGGGGGAGGATAGCGTGTTCAGTAGCGTGGTCTGCCACAGGAGCAGCGACCGGAAGTCGCTAAGTCGTAAGTACTCTTTTTCAGGCAACTGTAGAACGGAATCCTCCTGTTAAACCAGCTTCATTTCAAGTCTTAGAGAAACATCACATATCCATGGTGACACACAGGTAATATCGGACCATTCTGATGTAGGATTTTAAAATTAAAGGCTAAAATGTCCAAGTAAATCTACAGTATATTTGACATCTTTTTCAGGCAACTGTAGAACGGAATCCTCCTGTTAAACCAGCTTCATTTCAAGTCTTAGAGAAACATCACATATCCATGGTGTCACACAGTCAATATTGGACCATTCTGATGTAGGATTTTAAAATTAAAGGCTAAAATGTCCAAGTAAATCTACAGTATATTTGACATCTTTTTCAGGCTGTTAAAGCCATATTTTACTCTTTTTCAGGCAACTGTAGAACGGAATCCTCCTGTTAAACCAGCTTCATTCCAAGTCTGAGAGAAACATCACATATCCATGGTGTCACACAGTCAATATTGGACCATTCTGATGTAGGATTTTAAAATTAAAGGCTAAAATGTCAAGTAAATCTACACTATATTTGACATCTTTTTCAGGCTGTTAAAGCCATAATTTACTCTTTTTCAGGCAACTGTAGAACGGAATCCTCCTGTTAAACCAGCTTCATTTCAAGTCTGAGAGAAACATCACATATCCATGGTGTCACACAGTCAATATTGGACAATTTGATGTAGGATTTTAAAATTAAAGGCTAAAATGTCCAAGTAAATCTACAGTATATTTGACATCTTTTTCAGGCTGTTAAAGCCATATTTTACTCTTTTTCAGGCAACTGTAGAACGGAATCCTCCTGTTAAACCAGCTTCATTCCAAGTCTGAGAGAAACATCACATATCCATGGTGTCACACAGTCAATATTGGACCATTCTGATGTAGGATTTTAAAATTAAAGGCTAAAATGTCAAAGTAAATCTACAGTATATTTGAGATCTTTTTCAGGCTGTTAAAGCCATATTTTACTCTTTTTCAGGCAACTGTAGAACGGAATCCTCCTGTTAAGCCAGCTTCATTCCAAGTCTGGGTGAGACATCACATATCCATGGTTACACACAGGTAATATCGGACCATTCTGATGTAGGATTTTAAAATTAAAGGCTAAAATGTCCAAGTAAATCTACACTATATTTGATATCTTTTTCAGGCTGTTAAAGCCATAATTTACTCAAGTCAAGTCAAGTCAAGTCAAGTTTATTTCATCCATAAAAATGGAAATTACAGTGCTCACACTCGCCATCCCCCCCTACAAAAACTAGAGAACAAATACATTACCACAAATACACTACAATATTATACATAAATACAATTTAAAAATAAATAAAAACTTATAAAATGTACGTTTAAAGTGCTTGTTGTGCTGTCTAACAGCCTGAGGTACAAAGAGAGAGCATACCGCTTAGTTTGTGTCACAGGAGGTCTTAGCCTACCACTACGCTCTATAACCCTACCAGTCAGATTACCATGAAGAGGGTGACCCGGGTCTCTCGTTATTTTCTCTGCCATTTTACCAGATGATTGACATATACCTGATCCACTGTATTTAACTCCCCACCATTTTCCCAGCCCTTTTAATCACTCTATCAATTCTGGCCTTCTCAGTTACCCCAGCATTTCCCCCACCCCACCACACAGTAACTCAAAACACTACATATGACTGACATAAAAACATTCTCACCACATCCGTGTTTACCTTAAATAACTGCAGCTTCCTCAAACAGTAGACCCGTGGACTTAATTTTTCATCAGTGAGTCAACATGATCAGACCATGTTAGCCTGTCGTTAAAACAACGCCCAAATACTTATATGTGTTCACTCTTTCTATTTCTACACCTTTGATTTCCACTGCCTCAGCTGTGATCTTATTTCTCCTGTAATCTATAACTAATTCTTTAGTTTTCTTAACGTTGAGTTCAGGAAGTGCGTATCACAGTAATCAACAAAGGCTTTTATCTCATTTTGATAGTAACTATAATCATCATTTTTGATCAACCCAATGAGCGCTGTATCATCAGCAAATTTAACAACCTGACAGCTAGCTTGCTGTGGGCGGTAGTCTGCCGTGTAAATGGTAAAAGAAAAGGTGATAAAACAGTTCCTGGGGTGACCCTGTGTTTGACATAATATTATCTGACTTAACTTTGGTGTTTAACTTAACAAATTGAGACCTGTTTTCTAAAAATTTAAAATGAACAAGATAAAAACACCTGGAACCTTCATCATTAAAAGCTTATTTACGAGGATGTGTGGTTGTATCGTATTGAACGCTGAGCTAAAATCATAGTATAAAATTCTCACACACCGTCCCCCTGCATCCAGGTGAGCATAGACACTGTCCAATTTACAGACGATAGCATCCTCTGCCCCTCTCCCTTCCTGATAAGCAAACTGGCAGGGGTCAAGATACTGATCCACATGAGGCTTCAGACTATTTAACATGATTTTCTCACATACCTTCATAGCTATGGAGGTTAAAGCTACTGGTCTTAGATCATTCATACACTCAAAGGCTTTGTTTTTGGGTACTGGTATAATGCAAGATTGTTTCCATAAATCAGGCAACACTTTATGAGAGAAACAGTAATTAAAAATACTTGAAAAAATGTTTGCCAGCTGGAAAGCGCAGCCTTTTAATACTTTTGGAGACAGTCCATCTGGACCCGCTGCTTTGGTAGTTTTCAGCCTCATAAACATACCATATACCTCCTGATTGGTTGTTTGTAGGGTACAGTCATCATCCTCTGTGCTCTCAATCATTTCCCTAAGTCTTTGTCTTTCATTAGAAAAGTCTATTTTATCAAATCTATTATAAAAATGATTTAAGTTATTAGCATATTCTCTTGTGCCATTTAACTGAAAACTATTTACCTTCCCTTTCTGCATAACCACTCATTAACGCATTCCTTCCCAGACTTTCTTCATATCATTTACTTTAAAATAATTTTCTATTTCGCATTTATACCGATATTTCTCTTTATTTATTTCCCTTTTAAGATCTTTGTGGATCTTTTTCAGTGTATCCTTGTCTCCCTAGCAAAGGATTTCCTTTTGTCATTAATTAACCTTTTAATCTCAGCATTCATCCAGGGTTTACAATTTGCATATATCTTAACCCTCTTTTCCTCTATAACCACATCATTACAAAAATTAATATACCCACATACGGACTCAGTAAATTCATTTATGTCCTTGGCACTATTTTCAAAGACCGCCCAGTCCGTATTTTGAACGCATCTTTCAGTCTCTCAATCGCGTCTTTTGACATCTTTTTCACCGTGACAGTTTCCTTTTTGTTCCTCTTTACAAGTGGGAGATATTTGGGACAGAGCAGGATCAGGTTATGGTCCGCCTTGCCCAGACTTGGCAGACTTCTGGACATATACGCATCCTTGACCTTAGTATAGCAGTGGTCAAGGACCGCTTCCCTTGTATTGCATTTAACGTGTTGGTAAAGTGTGACCCACTTGACTTAAAAATGCAATGGTTAAAATCTCCAGTTATCACAACAAACGCGTCAGGTGACGCAGCCTCAATCCTGTGCACAGCCGCTTGTATCTCCTCGGCTGCCTCCTTAGACACATTTCTATGTGGCACATAAACTGCCATCACAACCACATGTGAAAATTCGAGGATATAATATGGGCGAACCCTGACAGTCAGTATCTCAGAGTTTGGGGTACAGGTATGCGCCTTAATGGACATGTTATTTGGGTGACAATATTCCTCATTCACATACACCATAAGTCCACCGCCTCCTTTCTTCCCGAATCCTCTGTTCTGTCCCCACGAAAAGCTTTAAATCCATCCACCGCAACTAGTTCATCAGTGTGATTTTTGTTGAGCCAAGTTTCGGTAAAAACCATCAAACTTATTGATCTATATTCGTGGAGGAACAGAGCGTTAGCTCTCAGTTCATCTATTTTGTTCCCAATTGATTGCACATTTCCCATGATCATAGACGGAATGTAGGGCCGACATCTCCGTGATTTGAGCCTCTTTAAAACTCCGCCAGCTTTACCTCTTTGCGTCTCGTTATCTCTTTTGGGAAGTCTTGGAAATCCACCAAGGTAGCCAGTGACCCCCTCCGCCATTGATCCAAATCAGCTCCAATCCCTCTCAATTCGGAAAACGAATAACAAACTCTTGCGGCATAACACCCACGGTCTTCCTGAGACTGTAAGAGGTACGTAAAAACAGCAACAACCAGCACTTGTTGACGTCCATCATCGATATATATATATATATATATATATATATATATAAAAAAAATCTAAGAAATAAACGGGGAGGATAGCGTGTTCAGTAGCGTGGTCTGCCACAGGAGCAGCGACAGTCGCTAAGTCGTAAGTACTCTTTTTCAGGCAACTGTAGAACGGAATCCTCCTGTTAAACCAGCTTCATTTCAAGTCTTAGAGAAACATCACATATCCATGGTGACACACAGGTAATATCGGACCATTCTGATGTAGGATTTTAAAATTAAAGGCTAAAATGTCAAAGTAAATCTACGGTATATTTGAGATCTTTTTCAGGCAACTGTAGAACGGAATCCTCCTGTTAAACCAGCTTCATTTCAAGTCTTAGAGAAACATCACATATCCATGGTGTCACACAGTCAATATTGGACCATTCTGATGTAGGATTTTAAAATTAAAGGCTAAAATGTCCAAGTAAATCTACAGTATATTTGACATCTTTTTCAGGCTGTTAAAGCCATATTTTACTCTTTTTCAGGCAACTGTAGAACGGAATCCTGCTGTTAAACCAGCTTCATTCCAAGTCTGAGAGAAACATCACATATCCATGGTGACACACAGGTAATATCGGACCATTCTGATGTAGGATTTTAAAATTAAAGGCTAAAATGGCAAAGTAAATCTACGGTATATTTGAGATATTTTTCAGGCAACTGTAGAACGGAATCCTCCTGTTAAGCCAGCTTCATTCCAAGTCTGGGTGAGACATCACATATCCATGGTGTCACACAGTCAATATTGGACCATTCTGATGTAGGATTTTAAAATTAAAGGCTAAAATGTCCAAGTAAATCTACAGTATATTTGACATCTTTTTCAGGCTGTTAAAGCCATATTTTACTCTTTTTCAGGCAACTGTAGAACGGAATCCTCCTGTTAAACCAGCTTCATTCCAAGTCTGAGAGAAACATCACATATCCATGGTGACACACAGGTAATATCGGACCATTCTGATGTAGGATTTTAAAATTAAAGGCTAAAATGTCCAAGTAAATCTACAGTATATTTGAGATATTTTTCAGGCAACTGTAGAACGGAATCCTCCTGTTAAGCCAGCTTCATTCCAAGTCTGGGTGAGACATCACATATCCATGGTGACACACAGGTAATATCGGACCATTCTGATGTAGGATTTTAAAATTAAAGGCTAAAATGTCCAAGTACATCTACAGTATATTTGAGATCTTTTTTCATGCAACTGTAGAACGGAATCCTCCTGTTAAACCAGCTTCATTCCAAGTCTGGGTGAGACATCACATATCCATGGTGACACACAGTAATATCGGACCATTCTGATGTAGGATTTTAAAATTAAAGGCTAAAATGTCCAAGTAAATCTACAGTATATTTGACATCTTTTTCAGGCTGTTAAAGCCATAATTTACTCTTTTTCAGGCAACTGTAGAACGGAATCCTCCTGTTAAACCAGCTTCATTCCAAGTCTGAGAGAAACATCACATATCCATGGTGTCACACAGTTAATATTGGACCATTCTGATGTAGGATTTTAAAATTAAAGGCTAAAATGTCCAAGTAAATCTACAGTATATTTGACATCTTTTTCAGGCTGTTAAAGCCATATTTTACTCTTTTTCAGGCAACTGTAGAACGGAATCCTCCTGTTAAACCAGCTTCATTCCAAGTCTGAGAGAAACATCACATATCCATGGTGTCACACAGTCAATATTGGACCATTCTGATGTAGGATTTTAAAATTAAAGGCTAAAATGTCCAAGTAAATCTACACTATATTTGATATCTTTTTCAGGCTGTTAAAGCCATAATTTACTCAAGTCAAGTCAAGTCAAGTCAAGTCAAGTTTATTTCATCCATAAAAATGGAAATTACAGTGCTCACACTCCATCCCCCCCTACAAAAACTAGAGAACAAATACATTACCACAAATACACTACAATATTATACATAAATACAATTTAAAAAATAAATAAAAACTTATAAAAATGTACGTTTAAAGTGCTTGTTGTGCTGTCTAACAGCCTGAGGTACAAAAGAGAGAGCATACCGCTTAGTTTGTGTCACAGGAGGTCTTAGCCTACCACTACGCTCTATAACCCTACCAGTCAGATTACCATGAAGAGGGTGACCCGGGTCTCTCGTTATTTTCTCTGCCATTTTTACCAGATGATTGACATATACCTGATCCACTGTATTTAACTCCCCACCATTTTCCCAGCCCTTTTAATCACTCTATCAATTCTGGCCTTCTCAGTTACCCCAGCATTTCCCCCCCACCCCACCACACAGTAACTCAAAACACTACATATGACTGACATAAAAAACATTCTCACCACATCCGTGTTTACCTTAAATAACTGCAGCTTCCTCAAACAGTAGACCCGTGGACTTAATTTTTTTCATCAGTGAGTCAACATGATCAGACCATGTTAGCCTGTCGTTAAAAACAACGCCCAAATACTTATATGTGTTCACTCTTTCTATTTCTACACCTTTGATTTCCACTGCCTCAGCTGTGATCTTATTTCTCCTGTAATCTATAACTAATTCTTTAGTTTTCTTAACGTTGAGTTCAGGAAGTGCGTATCACAGTAATCAACAAAGGCTTTTATCTCATTTTGATAGTAACTATAATCATCATTTTTGATCAACCCAATGAGCGCTGTATCATCAGCAAATTTAACAACCTGACAGCTAGCTTGCTGTGGGCGGTAGTCTGCCGTGTAAATGGTAAAAAGGTGATAAAACAGTTCCCTGGGGTGACCCTGTGTTTGACATAATATTATCTGACTTAACTTTGGTGTTTAACTTAACAAATTGAGACCTGTTTTCTAAAAATTTAAAATGAACAAGATAAAAACACCTGGAACCTTCATCATTAAAAGCTTATTTACGAGGATGTGTGGTTGTATCGTATTGAACGCTGAGCTAAAATCATAGTATAAAATTCTCACACACCGTCCCCCTGCATCCAGGTGAGCATAGACACTGTCCAATTTACAGACGATAGCATCCTCTGCCCCTCTCCCTTCCTGATAAGCAAACTGGCAGGGGTCAAGATACTGATCCACATGAGGCTTCAGACTATTTAACATGATTTTCTCACATACCTTCATAGCTATGGAGGTTAAAGCTACTGGTCTTAGATCATTCATACACTCAAAGGCTTTGTTTTTGGGTACTGGTATAATGCAAGATTGTTTCCATAAATCAGGCAACACTTTATGAGAGAAACAGTAATTAAAAATACTTGAAAAATGTTTGCCAGCTGGAAAGCGCAGCCTTTTAATACTTTTGGAGACAGTCCATCTGGACCCGCTGCTTTGGTAGTTTTCAGCCTCATAAACATACCATATACCTCCTGATTGGTTGTTTGTAGGGTACAGTCATCATCCTCTGTGCTCTCAATCATTTCCCTAAGTCTTTGTCTTTCATTAGAAAAGTCTATTTTATCAAATCTATTATAAAAATGATTTAAGTTATTAGCATATTCTCTTGTGCCATTTAACTGAAAACTATTTACCTTCCCTTTCCCTGCATAACCACTCATTAACCGCATTCCTTCCCAGACTTTCTTCATATCATTTACTTTAAAATAATTTTCTATTTCGCATTTATACCGATATTTCTCTTTATTTATTTCCTTTTAAGATCTTTGTGGATCTTTTTCAGTGTATCCTTGTCTCCCTAGCAAAGGATTTCCTTTGTCATTAATTAACCTTTAATCTCAGCATTCATCCAGGGTTTACAATTTGCATATATCTTAACCCTCTTTTCCTCTATAACCACATCATTACAAAAATTAATATACCCACATACGGACTCAGTAAATTCATTTATGTCCTTGGCACTATTTTCAAAGACCGCCCAGTCCGTATTTTCGAACGCATCTTTCAGTCTCTCAATCGCGTCTTTTGACATCTTTTTCACCGTGACAGTTTCCTTTTGTTCCTCTTTACAAGTGGGAGATATTTGGGACAGAGCAGGATCAGGTTATGGTCCGCCTTGCCCAGACTTGGCAGACTTCTGGACATATACGCATCCTTGACCTTAGTATAGCAGTGGTCAAGGACCGCTTCCCTTGTATTGCATTTAACGTGTTGGTAAAAGTGTGACCCACTTGACTTAAAAATGCAATGGTTAAAATCTCCAGTTATCACAACAAACGCGTCAGGTGACGCAGCCTCAATCCTGTGCACAGCCGCTTGTATCTCCTCGGCTGCCTCCTTAGACACATTTCTATGTGGCACATAAACTGCCATCACAACCACATGTGAAAATTCGCAGGGATATAATATGGGCGAACCCTGACAGTCAGTATCTCAGAGTTTGGGGTACAGGTATGCGCCTTAATGGACATGTTATTTGGGTGACAATATTCCTCATTCACATACACCATAAGTCCACCGCCTCCTTTCTTCCCGAATCCTCTGTTCTGTCCCCACGAAAAGCTTTAAATCCATCCACCGCAACTAGTTCATCAGTGTGATTTTTGTTGAGCCAAGTTTCGGTAAAAACCATCAAACTTATTGATCTATATTCGTGGAGGAACAGAGCGTTAGCTCTCAGTTCATCTATTTTGTTCCCAATTGATTGCACATTTCCCATGATCATAGACGGAATGTAGGGCCGACATCTCCGTGATTTGAGCCTCTTTAAAACTCCGCCAGCTTTACCTCTCTTGCGTCTCGTTATCTCTTTTGGGAAGTCTTGGAAATCCACCAAGGTAGCCAGTGACCCTCCGCCATTGATCCAAATCAGCTCCAATCCCTCTCAATTCGGAAAACGAATAACAAACTCTTGCGGCATAACACCCACGGTCTTCCTGAGACTGTAAGAGGTACGTAAAAAACAGCAACAACCAGCACTTGTTGACGTCCATCATCGATATATATATATATATATATATATATATATAAAAATAAATCTAAGAAATAAACGGGGGAGGATAGCGTGTTCAGTAGCGTGGTCTGCCACAGGAGCAGCGACCGGAAGTCGCTAAGTCGTAAGTACTCTTTTTCAGGCAACTGTAGAACGCAATCCTCCTGTTAAACCAGCTTCATTTCAAGTCTTAGAGAAACATCACATATCCATGGTGACACACAGGTAATATCGGACCATTCTGATGTAGGATTTTAAAATTAAAGGCTAAAATGTCAAAGTAAATCTACGGTATATTTGAGATCTTTTTCAGGCAACTGTAGAACGGAATCCTCCTGTTAAACCAGCTTCATTTCAAGTCTTAGAGAAACATCACATATCCATGGTGTCACACAGTCAATATTGGACCATTCTGATGTAGGATTTTAAAATTAAAGGCTAAAATGTCCAAGTAAATCTACAGTATATTTGACATCTTTTTCAGGCTGTTAAAGCCATATTTTACTCTTTTTCAGGCAACTGTAGAACGGAATCCTCCTGTTAAACCAGCTTCATTCCAAGTCTGAGAGAAACATCACATATCCATGGTGACACACAGGTAATATCGGACCATTCTGATGTAGGATTTTAAAATTAAAGGCTAAAATGGCAAAGTAAATCTACGGTATATTTGAGATCTTTTTCAGGCAACTGTAGAACGGAATCCTCCTGTTAAGCCAGCTTCATTCCAAGTCTGGGTGAGACATCACATATCCATGGTGTCACACAGTCAATATTGGACCATTCTGATGTAGGATTTTAAAATTAAAGGCTAAAATGTCCAAGTAAATCTACAGTATATTTGACATCTTTTTCAGGCTGTTAAAGCCATATTTTACTCTTTTTCAGGCAACTGTAGAACGGAATCCTCCTGTTAAACCAGCTTCATTCCAAGTCTGAGAGAAACATCACATATCCATGGTGACACACAGGTAATATCGGACCATTCTGATGTAGGATTTTAAAATTAAAGGCTAAAATGTCAAAGTAAATCTACGGTATATTTGAGATCTTTTTCAGGCAACTGTAGAACGGAATCCTCCTGTTAAGCCAGCTTCATTCCAAGTCTGGGTGAGACATCACATATCCATGGTGACACACAGGTAATATCGGACCATTCTGATGTAGGATTTTAAAATTAAAGGCTAAAATGTCAAAGTACATCTACAGTATATTTGAGATCTTTTTCAGGCAACTGTAGAACGGAATCCTCCTGTTAAGCCAGCTTCATTCCAAGTCTGGGTGAGACATCACATATCCATGGTGTCACACAGTAATATCGGACCATTCTGATGTAGGATTTTAAAATTAAAGGCTAAAATGTCCAAGTAAATCTACAGTATATTTGACATCTTTTTCAGGCTGTTAAAGCCATAATTTACTCTTTTTCAGGCAACTGTAGAACGGAATCCTCCTGTTAAACCAGCTTCATTTCAAGTCTGAGAGAAACATCACATATCCATGGTGTCACACAGTCAATATTGGACCATTCTGATGTAGGATTTTAAAATTAAAGGCTAAAATGTCCAAGTAAATCTACAGTATATTTGACATCTTTTTCAGGCTGTTAAAGCCATATTTTACTCTTTTTCAGGCAACTGTAGAACGGAATCCTCCTGTTAAACCAGCTTCATTCCAAGTCTGAGAGAAACATCACATATCCATGGTGTCACACAGTCAATATTGGACCATTCTGATGTAGGATTTTAAAATTAAAGGCTAAAATGTCCAAGTAAATCTACACTATATTTGATATCTTTTTCAGGCTGTTAAAGCCATAATTTACTCAAGTCAAGTCAAGTCAAGTCAAGTCAAGTTTATTTCATCCATAAAAATGGAAATTACAGTGCTCACACTCGCCATCCCCCCCTACAAAAACTAGAGAACAAATACATTACCACAAATACACTACAATATTATACATAAATACAATTTAAAAATAAATAAAAACTTATAAAAATGTACGTTTAAAGTGCTTGTTGTGCTGTCTAACAGCCTGAGGTACAAAAGAGAGAGCATACCGCTTAGTTTGTGTCACAGGAGGTCTTAGCCTACCACTACGCTCTATAACCCTACCAGTCAGATTACCATGAAGAGGGTGACCGGGTCTCTCGTTATTTTCTCTGCCATTTTTACCAGATGATTGACATATACCTGATCCACTGTATTTAACTCCCCACCATTTTCCCAGCCCTTTTAATCACTCTATCAATTCTGGCCTTCTCAGTTACCCCAGCATTTCCCCCCCACCCCACCACACAGTAACTCAAAACACTACATATGACTGACATAAAAAACATTCTCACCACATCCGTGTTTACCTTAAATAACTGCAGCTTCCTCAAACAGTAGACCCGTGGACTTAATTTTTTCATCAGTGAGTCAACATGATCAGACCATGTTAGCCTGTCGTTAAAAACAACGCCCAAATACTTATATGTGTTCACTCTTTCTATTTCTACACCTTTGATTTCCACTGCCTCAGCTGTGATCTTATTTCTCCTGTAATCTATAACTAATTCTTTAGTTTTCTTAACGTTGAGTTCCAGGAAGTGCGTATCACAGTAATCAACAAAGGCTTTTATCTCATTTTGATAGTAACTATAATCATCATTTTTGATCAACCCAATGAGCGCTGTATCATCAGCAAATTTAACAACCTGACAGCTAGCTTGCTGTGGGCGGTAGTCTGCCGTGTAAATGGTAAAAAGAAAAGGTGATAAAACAGTTCCTGGGGTGACCCTGTGTTTGACATAATATTATCTGACTTAACTTTGGTGTTTAACTTAACAAATTGAGACCTGTTTTCTAAAAATTTAAAATGAACAAGATAAAAACACCTGGAACCTTCATCATTAAAAGCTTATTTACGAGGATGTGTGGTTGTATCGTATTGAACGCTGAGCTAAAATCATAGTATAAAATTCTCACACACCGTCCCCTGCATCCAGGTGAGCATAGACACTGTCCAATTTACAGACGATAGCATCCTCTGCCCCTCTCCCTTCCTGATAAGCAAACTGGCAGGGTCAAGATACTGATCCACATGAGGCTTCAGACTATTTAACATGATTTTCTCACATACCTTCATAGCTATGGAGGTTAAAGCTACTGGTCTTAGATCATTCATACACTCAAAGGCTTTGTTTTTGGTACTGGTATAATGCAAGATTGTTTCCATAAATCAGGCAACACTTTATGAGAGAAACAGTAATTAAAAATACTTGAAAAATGTTTGCCAGCTGGAAAGCGCAGCCTTTTAATACTTTTGGAGACAGTCCATCTGGACCCGCTGCTTTGGTAGTTTTCAGCCTCATAAACATACCATATACCTCCTGATTGGTTGTTTGTAGGGTACAGTCATCATCCTCTGTGCTCTCAATCATTTCCTAAGTCTTTGTCTTTCATTAGAAAAGTCTATTTTATCAAATCTATTATAAAAATGATTTAAGTTATTAGCATATTCTCTTGTGCCATTTAACTGAAAACTATTTACCTTCCCTTTCCCTGCATAACCACTCATTAACCGCATTCCTTCCCAGACTTTCTTCATATCATTTACTTTAAAATAATTTTCTATTTCGCATTTATACCGATATTTCTCTTTATTTATTTCCCTTTTAAGATCTTTGTGGATCTTTTTCAGTGTATCCTTGTCTCCCTAGCAAAGGATTTCCTTTTGTCATTAATTAACCTTTAATCTCAGCATTCATCCAGGGTTTACAATTTGCATATATCTTAACCCTCTTTTCCTCTATAACCACATCATTACAAAAATTAATATACCCACATACGGACTCAGTAAATTCATTTATGTCCTTGGCACTATTTTCAAAGACCGCCCAGTCCGTATTTTGAACGCATCTTTCAGTCTCTCAATCGCGTCTTTTGACATCTTTTTCACCGTGACAGTTTCCTTTTGTTCCTCTTTACAAGTGGGAGATATTTGGGACAGAGCAGGATCAGGTTATGGTCCGCCTTGCCCAGACTTGGCAGACTTCTGGACATATACGCATCCTTGACCTTAGTATAGCAGTGGTCAAGGACCGCTTCCCTTGTATTGCATTTAACGTGTTGGTAAAAGTGTGACCCACTTGACTTAAAAATGCAATGGTTAAAATCTCCAGTTATCACAACAAACGCGCCAGGTGACGCAGCCTCAATCCTGTGCACAGCCGCTTGTATCTCCTCGGCTGCCTCCTTAGACACATTTCTATGTGGCACATAAACTGCCATCACAACCACATGTGAAAATTCGCGAGGATATAATATGGGCGAACCCTGACAGTCAGTATCTCAGAGTTTGGGGTACAGGTATGCGCCTTAATGGACATGTTATTTGGGTGACAATATTCCTCATTCACATACACCATAAGTCCACCGCCTCCTTTCTTCCCGAATCCTCTGTTCTGTCCCCACGAAAAGCTTTAAATCCATCCACCGCAACTAGTTCATCAGTGTGATTTTTGTTGAGCCAAGTTTCGTAAAAACCATCAAACTTATTGATCTATATTCGTGGAGGAACAGAGCGTTAGCTCTCAGTTCATCTATTTTGTTCCCAATTGATTGCACATTTCCCATGATCATAGACGGAATGTAGGGCCGACATCTCCGTGATTTGAGCCTCTTTAAAACTCCGCCAGCTTTACCTCTCTTGCGTCTTGTTATCTCTTTTGGGAAGTCTTGGAAATCCACCAAGGTAGCCAGTGACCCTCCGCCATTGATCCAAATCAGCTCCAATCCCTCTCAATTCGGAAAACGAATAACAAACTCTTGCGGCATAACACCCACGGTCTTCCTGAGACTGTAAGAGGTACGTAAAAACAGCAACAACCAGCACTTGTTGACGTCCATCATCGATATATATATATATATATATATATATATAAAATAAATCTAAGAAATAAACGGGAGGATAGCGTGTTCAGTAGCGTGGTCTGCCACAGGAGCAGCGACAAGTCGCTAAGTCGTAGTACTCTTTTTCAGGCAACTGTAGAACGGAATCCTCCTGTTAAACCAGCTTCATTTCAAGTCTTAGAGAAACATCACATATCCATGGTGACACACAGGTAATATCGGACCATTCTGATGTAGGATTTTAAAATTAAAGGCTAAAATGTCAAAGTAAATCTACGGTATATTTGAGATCTTTTTCAGGCAACTGTAGAACGGAATCCTCCTGTTAAACCAGCTTCATTTCAAGTCTTAGAGAAACATCACATATCCATGGTGTCACACAGTCAATATTGGACCATTCTGATGTAGGATTTTAAAATTAAAGGCTAAAATGTCCAAGTAAATCTACAGTATATTTGACATCTTTTTCAGGCTGTTAAAGCCATATTTTACTCTTTTTCAGGCAACTGTAGAACGGAATCCTCCTGTTAAACCAGCTTCATTCCAAGTCTGAGAGAAACATCACATATCCATGGTGACACACAGGTAATATCGGACCATTCTGATGTAGGATTTTAAAATTAAAGGCTAAAATGTCAAAGTAAATCTACAGTATATTTGAGATATTTTTCAGGCAACTGTAGAACGGAATCCTCCTGTTAAGCCAGCTTCATTCCAAGTCTGGGTGAGACATCACATATCCATGGTGTCACACAGTCAATATTGGACCATTCTGATGTAGGATTTTAAAATTAAAGGCTAAAATGTCCAAGTAAATCTACAGTATATTTGACATCTTTTTCAGGCTGTTAAAGCCATATTTTACTCTTTTTCAGGCAACTGTAGAACGGAATCCTCCTGTTAAACCAGCTTCATTCCAAGTCTGAGAGAAACATCACATATCCATGGTGTCACACAGGTAATATCGGACCATTCTGATGTAGGATTTTAAAATTAAAGGCTAAAATGTCAAAGTAAATCTACAGTATATTTGAGATCTTTTTCAGGCAACTGTAGAACGGAATCCTCCTGTTAAGCCAGCTTCATTCCAAGTCTGGGTGAGACATCACATATCCATGGTGACACACAGGTAATATCGGACCATTCTGATGTAGGATTTTAAAATTAAAGGCTAAAATGTCCAAGTAAATCTACAGTATATTTGACATCTTTTTCAGGCTGTTAAAGCCATATTTTACTCTTTTTCAGGCAACTGTAGAACGGAATCCTCCTGTTAAACCAGCTTCATTCCAAGTCTGAGAGAAACATCACATATCCATGGTGTCACACAGTCAATATTGGACCATTCTGATGTAGGATTTTAAAATTAAAGGCTAAAATGTCCAAGTAAATCTACAGTATATTTGACATCTTTTTCAGGCTGTTAAAGCCATATTTTACTCTTTTTCAGGCAACTGTAGAACGGAATCCTCCTGTTAAACCAGCTTCATTCCAAGTCTGAGAGAAACATCACATATCCATGGTGTCACACAGTCAATATTGGACCATTCTGATGTAGGATTTTAAAATTAAAGGCTAAAATGTCCAAGTAAATCTACAGTATATTTGACATCTTTTTCAGGCTGTTAAAGCCATATTTTACTCTTTTTCAGGCAACTGTAGAACGGAATCCTCCTGTTAAACCAGCTTCATTCCAAGTCTGAGAGAAACATCACATATCCATGGTGTCACACAGTCAATATTGGACCATTCTGATGTAGGATTTTAAAATTAAAGGCTAAAATGTCCAAGTAAATCTACAGTATATTTGACATCTTTTTCAGGCTGTTAAAGCCATATTTTACTCTTTTTCAGGCAACTGTAGAACGGAATCCTCCTGTTAAACCAGCTTCATTCCAAGTCTGGGTGAGACATCACATATCCATGGTGTCACACAGGTAATATCGGACCATTCTGATGTAGGATTTTAAAATTAAAGGCTAAAATGTCCAAGTAAATCTACAGTATATTTGACATCTTTTTCAGGCTGTTAAAGCCATATTTTACTCTTTTTCAGGCAACTGTAGAACGGAATCCTCCTGTTAAACCAGCTTCATTCCAAGTCTGAGAGAAACATCACATATCCATGGTGACACACAGGTAATATCGGACCATTCTGATGTAGGATTTTAAAATTAAAGGCTAAAATGTCCAAGTAAATCTACAGTTATATTTGAGATCTTTTTCAGGCAACTGTAGAACGGAATCCTCCTGTTAAGCCAGCTTCATTCCAAGTCTGGGTGAGACATCACATATCCATGGTGACACACAGGTAATATCGGACCATTCTGATGTAGGATTTTAAAATTAAAGGCTAAAATGTCCAAGTAAATCTACAGTATATTTGACATCTTTTTCAGGCTGTTAAAGCCATATTTTACTCTTTTTCAGGCAACTGTAGAACGGAATCCTCCTGTTAAACCAGCTTCATTCCAAGTCTGAGAGAAACATCACATATCCATGGTGTCACACAGTCAATATTGGACCATTCTGATGTAGGATTTTAAAATTAAAGGCTAAAATGTCCAAGTAAATCTACAGTATATTTGACATCTTTTTCAGGCTGTTAAAGCCATATTTTACTCTTTTTCAGGCAACTGTAGAACGGAATCCTCCTGTTAAACCAGCTTCATTCCAAGTCTGAGAGAAACATCACATATCCATGGTGTCACACAGTCAATATCGGACCATTCTGATGTAGGATTTTAAAATTAAAGGCTAAAATGTCCAAGTAAATCTACAGTATATTTGACATCTTTTTCAGGCTGTTAAAGCCATATTTTACTCTTTTTCAGGCAACTGTAGAACGGAATCCTCCTGTTAAACCAGCTTCATTCCAAGTCTGGGTGAGACATCACATATCCATGGTGACACACAGGTAATATCGGACCATTCTGATGTAGGATTTTAAAATTAAAGGCTAAAATGTCCAAGTAAATCTACAGTATATTTGACATCTTTTTCAGGCTGTTAAAGCCATATTTTACTCTTTTTCAGGCAACTGTAGAACGGAATCCTCCTGTTAAACCAGCTTCATTCCAAGTCTGGGTGAAACATCACATATCCATGGTGTCACACAGGTAATATCGGACCATTCTGATGTAGGATTTTAAAATTAAAGGCTAAAATGTCCAAGTAAATCTACAGTATATTTGACATCTTTTTCAGGCTGTTAAAGCCATATTTTACTCTTTTTCAGGCAACTGTAGAACGGAATCCTCCTGTTAAACCAGCTTCATTCCAAGTCTGAGAGAAACATCACATATCCATGGTGTCACACAAGTAATATCGGACCATTCTGATGTAGGATTTTAAAATTAAAGGCTAAAATGTCCAAGTAAATCTACAGTATATTTGACATCTTTTTCAGGCAACTGTAGAACGGAATCCTCCTGTTAAACCAGCTTCATTCCAAGTCTGGTGAGACATCACATATCCATGGTGTCACACAGTAATATCGGACCATTCTGATGTAGGATTTTAAAATTAAAGGCTAAAATGTCCAAGTAAATCTACAGTATATTTGACATCTTTTTCAGGCTGTTAAAGCCATATTTTACTCTTTTTCAGGCAACTGTAGAACGGAATCCTCCTGTTAAACCAGCTTCATTCCAAGTCTGAGAGAAACATCACATATCCATGGTGTCACACAGTCAATATTGGACCATTCTGATGTAGGATTTTAAAATTAAAGGCTAAAATGTCCAAGTAAATCTACAGTATATTTGACATCTTTTTCAGGCTGTTAAAGCCATATTTTACTCTTTTTCAGGCAACTGTAGAACGGAATCCTCCTGTTAAACCAGCTTCATTCCAAGTCTGAGAGAAACATCACATATCCATGGTGTCACACAGTCAATATTGGACCATTCTGATGTAGGATTTTAAAATTAAAGGCTAAAATGTCCAAGTAAATCTACAGTATATTTGACATCTTTTTCAGGCTGTTAAAGCCATATTTTACTCTTTTTCAGGCAACTGTAGAACGGAATCCTCCTGTTAAACCAGCTTCATTCCAAGTCTGAGAGAAACATCACATATCCATGGTGTCACACAGTCAATATTGGACCATTCTGATGTAGGATTTTAAAATTAAAGGCTAAAATGTCCAAGTAAATCTACAGTATATTTGACATCTTTTTCAGGCTGTTAAAGCCATATTTTACTCTTTTTCAGGCAACTGTAGAACGGAATCCTCCTGTTAAACCAGCTTCATTTCAAGTCTGACAGAAACATCACATATCCATGGTGTCACACAGGTAATATCGGACCATTCTGATGTAGGATTTTAAAATTAAAGGCTAAAATGTCCAAGTAAATCTACAGTATATTTGACAACTTTTTCAGACAACTGTAGAACGGAATCCTCCTGTTAAACCAGCTTCATTTCAAGTCTGGGAGAAACATCACATATCCATGGTGTCACACAGGTAATATTGGACCATTCTGATGTAGGATTTTAAAATTAAAGGCTAAAAGGTCCAAGTAAATCTACAGTATATTTGACATCTTTTGCAGGCTGTTAAAGCCATATTTTAGTCTTTTTCATGCAACTGTAGAACGGAATCCTCCTGTTAAACCAGCTTCATTCCAAGTCTGTGAGACATCACATATCCATGGTGTCACACAGGTAATATCGGACCATTCTGATGTAGGATTTTAAAATTAAAGGCTAAAATGTCCAAGTAAATCTACAGTATATTTGACATCTTTTTCAGGCTGTTAAAGCCATATTTTACTCTTTTTCAGGCAACTGTAGAACGGAATCCTCCTGTTAAACCAGCTTCATTCCAAGTCTGGTGAGACATCACATATCCATGGTGTCACACAGGTAATATCGGACCATTCTGATGTAGGATTTTAAAATTAAAGGCTAAAATGTCCAAGTAAATCTACAGTATATTTGACATCTTTTTCAGGCTGTTAAAGCCATATTTTACTCTTTTTCAGGCAACTGTAGAACGGAATCCTCCTGTTAAACCAGCTTCATTCCAAGTCTGAGAGAAACATCACATATCCATGGTGTCACACAGTCAATATTGGACCATTCTGATGTAGGATTTTAAAATTAAAGGCTAAAATGTCCAAGTAAATCTACAGTATATTTGACATCTTTTTCAGGCTGTTAAAGCCATATTTTACTCTTTTTCAGGCAACTGTAGAACGGAATCCTCCTGTTAAACCAGCTTCATTCCAAGTCTGAGAGAAACATCACATATCCATGGTGTCACACAGTCAATATTGGACCATTCTGATGTAGGATTTTAAAATTAAAGGCTAAAATGTCCAAGTAAATCTACAGTATATTTGACATCTTTTTCAGGCTGTTAAAGCCATATTTTACTCTTTTTCAGGCAACTGTAGAACGGAATCCTCCTGTTAAACCAGCTTCATTCCAAGTCTGAGAGAAACATCACATATCCATGGTGTCACACAGTCAATATTGGACCATTCTGATGTAGGATTTTAAAATTAAAGGCTAAAATGTCCAAGTAAATCTACAGTATATTTGACATCTTTTTCAGGCTGTTAAAGCCATATTTTACTCTTTTTCAGGCAACTGTAGAACGGAATCCTCCTGTTAAACCAGCTTCATTCCAAGTCTGAGAGAAACATCACATATCCATGGTGTCACACAGGTAATATCGGACCATTCTGATGTAGGATTTTAAAATTAAAGGCTAAAATGTCCAAGTAAATCTACAGTATATTTGACATCTTTTTCAGGCAACTGTAGAACGGAATCCTCCTGTTAAACCAGCTTCATTCCAAGTCTGGGTGAGACATCACATATCCATGGTGTCACACAGTCAATATTGGACCATTCTGATGTAGGATTTTAAAATTAAAGGCTAAAATGTCCAAGTAAATCTACAGTATATTTGACATCTTTTTCAGGCTGTTAAAGCCATATTTTACTCTTTTTCAGGCAACTGTAGAACGGAATCCTCCTGTTAAACCAGCTTCATTCCAAGTCTGAGAGAAACATCACATATCCATGGTGTCACACAGTCAATATTGGACCATTCTGATGTAGGATTTTAAAATTAAAGGCTAAAATGTCCAAGTAAATCTACAGTATATTTGACATCTTTTTCAGGCTGTTAAAGCCATATTTTACTCTTTTTCAGGCAACTGTAGAACGGAATCCTCCTGTTAAACCAGCTTCATTCCAAGTCTGAGAGAAACATCACATATCCATGGTGTCACACAGGTAATATCGGACCATTCTGATGTAGGATTTTAAAATTAAAGGCTAAAATGTCCAAGTAAATCTACAGTATATTTGACATCTTTTTCAGGCAACTGTAGAACGGAATCCTCCTGTTAAGCCAGCTTCATTCCAAGTCTGGGTGAGACATCACATATCCATGGTGACACACAGGTAATATCGGACCATTCTGATGTAGGATTTTAAAATTAAAGGCTAAAATGTCCAAGTAAATCTACAGTATATTTGACATCTTTTTCAGGCTGTTAAAGCCATATTTTACTCTTTTTCAGGCAACTGTAGAACGGAATCCTCCTGTTAAACCAGCTTCATTCCAAGTCTGAGAGAAACATCACATATCCATGGTGTCACACAGTCAATATTGGACCATTCTGATGTAGGATTTTAAAATTAAAGGCTAAAATGTCCAAGTAAATCTACAGTATATTTGACATCTTTTTCAGGCTGTTAAAGCCATATTTTACTCTTTTTCAGGCAACTGTAGAACGGAATCCTCCTGTTAAACCAGCTTCATTCCAAGTCTGAGAGAAACATCACATATCCATGGTGTCACACAGTCAATATTGGACCATTCTGATGTAGGATTTTAAAATTAAAGGCTAAAATGTCGAAGTAAATCTACAGTATATTTGACATCTTTTTCAGGCTGTTAAAGCCATATTTTACTCTTTTTCAGGCAACTGTAGAACGGAATCCTCCTGTTAAACCAGCTTTATTCCAAGTCTGAGAGAAACATCACATATCCATGGTGTCACACAGTCAATATTGGACCATTCTGATGTAGGATTTTAAAATTAAAGGCTAAAATGTCCAAGTAAATCTACAGTATATTTGACATCTTTTTCAGGCTGTTAAAGCCATATTTTACTCTTTTTCAGGCAACTGTAGAACGGAATCCTCCTGTTAAACCAGCTTCATTCCAAGTCTGAGAGAAACATCACATATCCATGGTGTCACACAGTCAATATTGGACCATTCTGATGTAGGATTTTAAAATTAAAGGCTAAAATGTCCAAGTAAATCTACAGTATATTTGACATCTTTTTCAGGCTGTTAAAGCCATATTTTACTCTTTTTCAGGCAACTGTAGAACGGAATCCTCCTGTTAAACCAGCTTCATTCCAAGTCTGGGTGAGACATCACATATCCATGGTGTCACACAGGTAATATCGGACCATTCTGATGTAGGATTTTAAAATTAAAGGCTAAAATGTCCAAGTAAATCTACAGTATATTTGACATCTTTTTCAGGCTGTTAAAGCCATAATTTACTCAAGTCAAGTCAAGTCAAGTCAAGTTTATTTCATCCATAAAAATGGAAATTACAGTGCTCACACTCGCCATCCCCCCCTACAAAAACTAGAGAACAAATACATTACCACAAATACACTACAATATTATACATAAATACAATTTAAAAATAAATAAAAACTTATAAAAATGTACGTTTAAAGTGCTTGTTGTGCTGTCTAACAGCCTGAGGTACAAAAGAGAGAGCATACCGCTTAGTTTGTGTCACAGGAGGTCTTAGCCTACCACTACGCTCTATAACCCTACCAGTCAGATTACCATGAAGAGGGTGACCCGGTCTCTCGTTATTTTCTCTGCCATTTTTACCAGATGATTGACATATACCTGATCCACTGTATTTAACTCCCCACCATTTTCCCAGCCCTTTAATCACTCTATCAATTCTGGCCTTCTCAGTTACCCCAGCATTTCCCCCACCCCACCACACAGTAACTCAAAACACTACATATGACTGACATAAAAAACATTCTCACCACATCCGTGTTTACCTTAAATAACTGCAGCTTCCTCAAACAGTAGACCCGTGGACTTAATTTTTTCATCAGTGAGTCAACATGATCAGACCATGTTAGCCTGTCGTTAAAAACAACGCCCAAATACTTATATGTGTTCACTCTTTCTATTTCTACACCTTTGATTTCCACTGCCTCAGCTGTGATCTTATTTCTCCTGTAATCTATAACTAATTCTTTAGTTTTCTTAACGTTGAGTTCCAGGAAGTGCGTATCACAGTAATCAACAAAGGCTTTTATCTCATTTTGATAGTAACTATAATCATCATTTTTGATCAACCCAATGAGCGCTGTATCATCAGCAAATTTAACAACCTGACAGCTAGCTTGCTGTGGGCGGTAGTCTGCCGTGTAAATGGTAAAAAGAAAAGGTGATAAAACAGTTCCCTGGGGTGACCCTGTGTTTGACATAATATTATCTGACTTAACTTTGGTGTTTAACTTAACAAATTGAGACCTGTTTTCTAAAAAATTTAAAATGAACAAGATAAAAACACCTGGAACCTTCATCATTAAAAGCTTATTTACGAGGATGTGTGGTTGTATCGTATTGAACGCTGAGCTAAAATCATAGTATAAAATTCTCACACACCGTCCCCTGCATCCAGGTGAGCATAGACACTGTCCAATTTACAGACGATAGCATCCTCTGCCCTCTCCCTTCCTGATAAGCAAACTGGCAGGGGTCAAGATACTGATCCACATGAGGCTTCAGACTATTTAACATGATTTTCTCACATACCTTCATAGCTATGGAGGTTAAAGCTACTGGTCTTAGATCATTCATACACTCAAAGGCTTTGTTTTTGGGTACTGGTATAATGCAAGATTGTTTCCATAAATCAGGCAACACTTTATGAGAGAAACAGTAATTAAAAATACTTGAAAAATGTTTGCCAGCTGGAAAGCGCAGCCTTTTAATACTTTTGGAGACAGTCCATCTGGACCCGCTGCTTTGGTAGTTTTCAGCCTCATAAACATACCATATACCTCCTGATTGGTTGTTTGTAGGGTACAGTCATCATCCTCTGTGCTCTCAATCATTTCCCTAAGTCTTTGTCTTTCATTAGAAAAGTCTATTTTATCAAATCTATTATAAAAATGATTTAAGTTATTAGCATATTCTCTTGTGCCATTTAACTGAAAACTATTTACCTTCCCTTTCCCTGCATAACCACTCATTAACCGCATTCCTTCCCAGACTTTCTTCATATCATTTACTTTAAAATAATTTTCTATTTCGCATTTATACCGATATTTCTCTTTATTTATTTCCTTTTAAGATCTTTGTGGATCTTTTTCAGTGTATCCTTGTCTCCCTAGCAAAGGATTTCCTTTTGTCATTAATTAACCTTTTAATCTCAGCATTCATCCAGGGTTTACAATTTGCATATATCTTAACCCTCTTTTCCTCTATAACCACATCATTACAAAAATTAATATACCCACATACGGACTCAGTAAATTCATTTATGTCCTTGGCACTATTTTCAAAGACCGCCCAGTCCGTATTTTCGAACGCATCTTTCAGTCTCTCAATCGCGTCTTTTGACATCTTTTTCACCGTGACAGTTTCCTTTTTGTTCCTCTTTACAAGTGGGAGATATTTGGGACAGAGCAGGATCAGGTTATGGTCCGCCTTGCCCAGACTTGGCAGACTTCTGGACATATACGCATCCTTGACCTTAGTATAGCAGTGGTCAAGGACCGCTCCCTTGTATTGCATTTAACGTGTTGGTAAAAGTGTGACCCACTTGACTTAAAAATGCAATGGTTAAAATCTCCAGTTATCACAACAAACGCGTCCAGGTGACGCAGCCTCAATCCTGTGCACAGCCGCTTGTATCTCCTCGGCTGCCTCCTTAGACACATTTCTATGTGGCACATAAACTGCCATCACAACCACATGTGAAAATTCGCGAGGGATATAATATGGGCGAACCCTGACAGTCAGTATCTCAGAGTTTGGGGTACAGGTATGCGCCTTAATGGACATGTTATTTGGGTGACAATATTCCTCATTCACATACACCATAAGTCCACCGCCTCCTTTCTTCCCGAATCCTCTGTTCTGTCCCCACGAAAAGCTTTAAATCCATCCACCGCAACTAGTTCATCAGTGTGATTTTTGTTGAGCCAAGTTTCGGTAAAAACCATCAAACTTATTGATCTATATTCGTGGAGGAACAGAGCGTTAGCTCTCAGTTCATCTATTTTGTTCCCAATTGATTGCATATTTCCCATGATCATAGACGGAATGTAGGGCCGACATCTCCGTGATTTGAGCCTCTTTAAAACTCCGCCAGCTTTACCTCTCTTGCGTCTCGTTATCTCTTTTGGGAAGTCTTGAAATCCACCAAGGTAGCCAGTGACCCTCCGCCATTGATCCAAATCAGCTCCAATCCCTCTCAATTCGGAAGACGAATAACAAACTCTTGCGGCATAACACCCACGGTCTTCCTGAGACTGTAAGAGGTACGTAAAAACAGCAACAACCAGCACTTGTTGACGTCCATCATCGATATATATATATATATATATATATATATAAAAATAAATCTAAGAAATAAACGGGGAGGATATGTTCAGTAGCGTGGTCTGCCACAGGAGCAGCGACCGAAGTCGCTAAGCCATATTACTCTTTTTCAGGCAACTGTAGAACGGAATCCTCCTGTTAAACCAGCTTCATTTCAAGTCTGAGAGAAACATCACATATCCATGGTGTCACACAGGTAATATCGGACCATTCTGATGTAGGATTTTAAAATTAAAGGCTAAAATGTCCAAGTAAATCTACAGTATATTTGACATCTTTTTCAGGCAACTGTAGAACGGAATCCTCCTGTTAAACCAGCTTCATTTCAAGTCTGAGAGAAACATCACATATCCATGGTGTCACACAGTCAATATTGGACCATTCTGATGTAGGATTTTAAAATTAAAGGCTAAAATGTCCAAGTAAATCTACAGTATATTTGACATCTTTTTCAGGCTGTTAAAGCCATATTTTACTCTTTTTCAGGCAACTGTAGAACGGAATCCTCCTGTTAAACCAGCTTCATTCCAAGTCTGAGAGAAACATCACATATCCATGGTGTCACACAGGTAATATCGGACCATTCTGATGTAGGATTTTAAAATTAAAGGCTAAAATGTCCAAGTAAATCTACAGTATATTTGAGATATTTTTCAGGCAACTGTAGAACGGAATCCTCCTGTTAAACCAGCTTCATTCCAAGTCTGGAGAGACATCACATATCCATGGTGTCACACAGTCAATATTGGACCATTCTGATGTAGGATTTTAAAATTAAAGGCTAAAATGTCCAAGTAAATCTACAGTATATTTGACATCTTTTTCAGGCTGTTAAAGCCATATTTTACTCTTTTTCAGGCAACTGTAGAACGGAATCCTCCTGTTAAACCAGCTTCATTCCAAGTCTGAGAGAAACATCACATATCCATGGTGTCACACAGGTAATATCGGACCATTCTGATGTAGGATTTTAAAATTAAAGGCTAAAATGTCCAAGTAAATCTACAGTATATTTGACATCTTTTTCAGGCTGTTAAAGCCATATTTTACTCTTTTTCAGGCAACTGTAGAACGGAATCCTCCTGTTAAACCAGCTTCATTCCAAGTCTGAGAGAAACATCACATATCCATGGTGTCACACAGTAATATCGGACCATTCTGATGTAGGATTTTAAAATTAAAGGCTAAAATGTCCAAGTAAATCTACAGTTATATTTGAGCCATCTTTTTCAGGCAACTGTAGAACGGAATCCTCCTGTTAAACCAGCTTCATTCCAAGTCTGAGAGAAACATCACATATCCATGGTGTCACACAGTAATATCGGACCATTCTGATGTAGGATTTTAAAATTAAAGGCTAAAATGTCCAAGTAAATCTACAGTATATTTGACATCTTTTTCAGGCTGTTAAAGCCATATTTTACTCTTTTTCAGGCAACTGTAGAACGGAATCCTCCTGTTAAACCAGCTTCATTCCAAGTCTGAGAGAAACATCACATATCCATGGTGTCACACAGTCAATATTGGACCATTCTGATGTAGGATTTTAAAATTAAAGGCTAAAATGTCCAAGTAAATCTACAGTATATTTGACATCTTTTTCAGGCTGTTAAAGCCATATTTTACTCTTTTTCAGGCAACTGTAGAACGGAATCCTCCTGTTAAACCAGCTTCATTCCAAGTCTGAGAGAAACATCACATATCCATGGTGTCACACAGTCAATATTGGACCATTCTGATGTAGGATTTTAAAATTAAAGGCTAAAATGTCCAAGTAAATCTACAGTATATTTGACATCTTTTTCAGGCTGTTAAAGCCATATTTTACTCTTTTTCAGGCAACTGTAGAACGGAATCCTCCTGTTAAACCAGCTTCATTCCAAGTCTGGGAGAAACATCACATATCCATGGTGTCACACAGTCAATATCGGACCATTCTGATGTAGGATTTTAAAATTAAAGGCTAAAATGTCCAAGTAAATCTACAGTATATTTGACATCTTTTTCAGGCTGTTAAAGCCATATTTTACTCTTTTTCAGGCAACTGTAGAACGGAATCCTCCTGTTAAACCAGCTTCATTCCAAGTCTGAGAGAAACATCACATATCCATGGTGTCACACAGTAATATCGGACCATTCTGATGTAGGATTTTAAAATTAAAGGCTAAAATGTCCAAGTAAATCTACAGTATATTTGACATCTTTTTCAGGCTGTTAAAGCCATATTTTACTCTTTTTCAGGCAACTGTAGAACGGAATCCTCCTGTTAAACCAGCTTCATTCCAAGTCTGAGAGAAACATCACATATCCATGGTGTCACACAGTCAATATCGGACCATTCTGATGTAGGATTTTAAAATTAAAGGCTAAAATGTCCAAGTAAATCTACAGTATATTTGACATCTTTTTCAGGCAACTGTAGAACGGAATCCTCCTGTTAAACCAGCTTCATTCCAAGTCTGAGAGAAACATCACATATCCATGGTGTCACACAGTAATATCGGACCATTCTGATGTAGGATTTTAAAATTAAAGGCTAAAATGTCCAAGTAAATCTACAGTATATTTGACATCTTTTTCAGGCTGTTAAAGCCATATTTTACTCTTTTTCAGGCAACTGTAGAACGGAATCCTCCTGTTAAACCAGCTTCATTCCAAGTCTGAGAGAAACATCACATATCCATGGTGTCACACAGTCAATATTGGACCATTCTGATGTAGGATTTTAAAATTAAAGGCTAAAATGTCCAAGTAAATCTACAGTATATTTGACATCTTTTTCAGGCTGTTAAAGCCATATTTTACTCTTTTTCAGGCAACTGTAGAACGGAATCCTCCTGTTAAACCAGCTTCATTCCAAGTCTGAGAGAAACATCACATATCCATGGTGTCACACAGTCAATATTGGACCATTCTGATGTAGGATTTTAAAATTAAAGGCTAAAATGTCCAAGTAAATCTACAGTATATTTGACATCTTTTTCAGGCTGTTAAAGCCATATTTTACTCTTTTTCAGGCAACTGTAGAACGGAATCCTCCTGTTAAACCAGCTTCATTCCAAGTCTGAGAGAAACATCACATATCCATGGTGTCACACAGTCAATATCGGACCATTCTGATGTAGGATTTTAAAATTAAAGGCTAAAATGTCCAAGTAAATCTACAGTATATTTGACATCTTTTTCAGGCAACTGTAGAACGGAATCCTCCTGTTAAACCAGCTTCATTCCAAGTCTGAGAGAAACATCACATATCCATGGTGTCACACAGGTAATATCGGACCATTCTGATGTAGGATTTTAAAATTAAAGGCTAAAATGTCCAAGTAAATCTACAGTATATTTGACATCTTTTTCAGGCTGTTAAAGCCATATTTTACTCTTTTTCAGGCAACTGTAGAACGGAATCCTCCTGTTAAACCAGCTTCATTCCAAGTCTGAGAGAAACATCACATATCCATGGTGTCACACAGTCAATATTGGACCATTCTGATGTAGGATTTTAAAATTAAAGGCTAAAATGTCCAAGTAAATCTACAGTATATTTGACATCTTTTTCAGGCTGTTAAAGCCATATTTTACTCTTTTTCAGGCAACTGTAGAACGGAATCCTCCTGTTAAACCAGCTTCATTCCAAGTCTGAGAGAAACATCACATATCCATGGTGTCACACAGTCAATATTGGACCATTCTGATGTAGGATTTTAAAATTAAAGGCTAAAATGTCCAAGTAAATCTACAGTATATTTGACATCTTTTTCAGGCTGTTAAAGCCATATTTTACTCTTTTTCAGGCAACTGTAGAACGGAATCCTCCTGTTAAACCAGCTTCATTCCAAGTCTGAGAGAAACATCACATATCCATGGTGTCACACAGTCAATATTGGACCATTCTGATGTAGGATTTTAAAATTAAAGGCTAAAATGTCCAAGTAAATCTACAGTATATTTGACATCTTTTTCAGGCTGTTAAAGCCATATTTTACTCTTTTTCAGGCAACTGTAGAACGGAATCCTCCTGTTAAACCAGCTTCATTCCAAGTCTGAGAGAAACATCACATATCCATGGTGTCACACAGTCAATATTGGACCATTCTGATGTAGGATTTTAAAATTAAAGGCTAAAATGTCCAAGTAAATCTACAGTATATTTGACATCTTTTTCAGGCTGTTAAAGCCATATTTTACTCTTTTTCAGGCAACTGTAGAACGGAATCCTCCTGTTAAACCAGCTTCATTCCAAGTCTGAGAGAAACATCACATATCCATGGTGTCACACAGTCAATATTGGACCATTCTGATGTAGGATTTTAAAATTAAAGGCTAAAATGTCCAAGTAAATCTACAGTATATTTGACATCTTTTTCAGGCTGTTAAAGCCATATTTTACTCTTTTTCAGGCAACTGTAGAACGGAATCCTCCTGTTAAACCAGCTTCATTCCAAGTCTGAGAGAAACATCACATATCCATGGTGTCACACAGTCAATATCGGACCATTCTGATGTAGGATTTTAAAATTAAAGGCTAAAATGTCCAAGTAAATCTACAGTATATTTGACATCTTTTTCAGGCTGTTAAAGCCATCTCTTTTTCAGGCAACTGTAGAACGGAATCCTCCTGTTAAACCAGCTTCATTCCAAGTCTGAGAGAAACATCACATATCCATGGTGTCACACAGTAATATTGGACCATTCTGATGTAGGATTTTAAAATTAAAGGCTAAAATGTCCAAGTAAATCTACAGTATATTTGACATCTTTTTCAGGCTGTTAAAGCCATATTTTACTCTTTTTCAGGCAACTGTAGAACGGAATCCTCCTGTTAAACCAGCTTCATTCCAAGTCTGAGAGAAACATCACATATCCATGGTGTCACACAGTCAATATTGGACCATTCTGATGTAGGATTTTAAAATTAAAGGCTAAAATGTCCAAGTAAATCTACAGTATATTTGACATCTTTTTCAGGCTGTTAAAGCCATATTTTACTCTTTTTCAGGCAACTGTAGAACGGAATCCTCCTGTTAAACCAGCTTCATTCCAAGTCTGAGAGAAACATCACATATCCATGGTGTCACACAGTCAATATTGGACCATTCTGATGTAGGATTTTAAAATTAAAGGCTAAAATGTCCAAGTAAATCTACAGTATATTTGACATCTTTTTCAGGCTGTTAAAGCCATATTTTACTCTTTTTCAGGCAACTGTAGAACGGAATCCTCCTGTTAAACCAGCTTCATTCCAAGTCTGAGAGAAACATCACATATCCATGGTGTCACACAGTCAATATTGGACCATTCTGATGTAGGATTTTAAAATTAAAGGCTAAAATGTCCAAGTAAATCTACAGTATATTTGACATCTTTTTCAGGCTGTTAAAGCCATATTTTACTCTTTTTCAGGCAACTGTAGAACGGAATCCTCCTGTTAAACCAGCTTCATTCCAAGTCTGAGAGAAACATCACATATCCATGGTGTCACACAGTCAATATTGGACCATTCTGATGTAGGATTTTAAAATTAAAGGCTAAAATGTCCAAGTAAATCTACAGTATATTTGACATCTTTTTCAGGCTGTTAAAGCCATATTTTACTCTTTTTCAGGCAACTGTAGAACGGAATCCTCCTGTTAAACCAGCTTCATTCCAAGTCTGAGAGAAACATCACATATCCATGGTGTCACACAGTCAATATTGGACCATTCTGATGTAGGATTTTAAAATTAAAGGCTAAAATGTCCAAGTAAATCTACAGTATATTTGACATCTTTTTCAGGCTGTTAAAGCCATATTTTACTCTTTTTCAGGCAACTGTAGAACGGAATCCTCCTGTTAAACCAGCTTCATTCCAAGTCTGAGAGAAACATCACATATCCATGGTGTCACACAGTCAATATTGGACCATTCTGATGTAGGATTTTAAAATTAAAGGCTAAAATGTCCAAGTAAATCTACAGTATATTTGACATCTTTTTCAGGCTGTTAAAGCCATATTTTACTCTTTTTCAGGCAACTGTAGAACGGAATCCTCCTGTTAAACCAGCTTCATTCCAAGTCTGAGAGAAACATCACATATCCATGGTGTCACACAGTCAATATTGGACCATTCTGATGTAGGATTTTAAAATTAAAGGCTAAAATGTCCAAGTAAATCTACAGTATATTTGACATCTTTTTCAGGCTGTTAAAGCCATATTTTACTCTTTTTCAGGCAACTGTAGAACGGAATCCTCCTGTTAAACCAGCTTCATTCCAAGTCTGAGAGAAACATCACATATCCATGGTGTCACACAGTCAATATTGGACCATTCTGATGTAGGATTTTAAAATTAAAGGCTAAAATGTCCAAGTAAATCTACAGTATATTTGACATCTTTTTCAGGCTGTTAAAGCCATATTTTACTCTTTTTCAGGCAACTGTAGAACGGAATCCTCCTGTTAAACCAGCTTCATTCCAAGTCTGAGAGAAACATCACATATCCATGGTGTCACACAGTCAATATTGGACCATTCTGATGTAGGATTTTAAAATTAAAGGCTAAAATGTCCAAGTAAATCTACAGTATATTTGACATCTTTTTCAGGCTGTTAAAGCCATATTTTACTCTTTTTCAGGCAACTGTAGAACGGAATCCTCCTGTTAAACCAGCTTCATTCCAAGTCTGAGAGAAACATCACATATCCATGGTGTCACACAGTCAATATTGGACCATTCTGATGTAGGATTTTAAAATTAAAGGCTAAAATGTCCAAGTAAATCTACAGTATATTTGACATCTTTTTCAGGCTGTTAAAGCCATATTTTACTCTTTTTCAGGCAACTGTAGAACGGAATCCTCCTGTTAAACCAGCTTCATTCCAAGTCTGAGAGAAACATCACATATCCATGGTGTCACACAGTCAATATTGGACCATTCTGATGTAGGATTTTAAAATTAAAGGCTAAAATGTCCAAGTAAATCTACAGTATATTTGACATCTTTTTCAGGCTGTTAAAGCCATATTTTACTCTTTTTCAGGCAACTGTAGAACGGAATCCTCCTGTTAAACCAGCTTCATTCCAAGTCTGAGAGAAACATCACATATCCATGGTGTCACACAGTCAATATTGGACCATTCTGATGTAGGATTTTAAAATTAAAGGCTAAAATGTCCAAGTAAATCTACAGTATATTTGACATCTTTTTCAGGCTGTTAAAGCCATATTTTACTCTTTTTCAGGCAACTGTAGAACGGAATCCTCCTGTTAAACCAGCTTCATTCCAAGTCTGAGAGAAACATCACATATCCATGGTGTCACACAGTCAATATTGGACCATTCTGATGTAGGATTTTAAAATTAAAGGCTAAAATGTCCAAGTAAATCTACAGTATATTTGACATCTTTTTCAGGCTGTTAAAGCCATATTTTAGGCAACTGTAGAACGGAATCCTCCTGTTAAACCAGCTTCATTCCAAGTCTGAGAGAAACATCACATATCCATGGTGTCACACAGTCAATATCGGACCATTCTGATGTAGGATTTTAAAATTAAAGGCTAAAATGTCCAAGTAAATCTACAGTATATTTGACATCTTTTTCAGGCTGTTAAAGCCATATTTTACTCTTTTTCAGGCAACTGTAGAACGGAATCCTCCTGTTAAACCAGCTTCATTCCAAGTCTGAGAGAAACATCACATATCCATGGTGTCACACAGTCAATATTGGACCATTCTGATGTAGGATTTTAAAATTAAAGGCTAAAATGTCCAAGTAAATCTACAGTATATTTGACATCTTTTTCAGGCTGTTAAAGCCATATTTTACTCTTTTTCAGGCAACTGTAGAACGGAATCCTCCTGTTAAACCAGCTTCATTCCAAGTCTGAGAGAAACATCACATATCCATGGTGTCACACAGTCAATATTGGACCATTCTGATGTAGGATTTTAAAATTAAAGGCTAAAATGTCCAAGTAAATCTACAGTATATTTGACATCTTTTTCAGGCTGTTAAAGCCATATTTTACTCTTTTTCAGGCAACTGTAGAACGGAATCCTCCTGTTAAACCAGCTTCATTCCAAGTCTGAGAGAAACATCACATATCCATGGTGTCACACAGTCAATATTGGACCATTCTGATGTAGGATTTTAAAATTAAAGGCTAAAATGTCCAAGTAAATCTACAGTATATTTGACATCTTTTTCAGGCTGTTAAAGCCATATTTTACTCTTTTTCAGGCAACTGTAGAACGGAATCCTCCTGTTAAACCAGCTTCATTCCAAGTCTGAGAGAAACATCACATATCCATGGTGTCACACAGTCAATATTGGACCATTCTGATGTAGGATTTTAAAATTAAAGGCTAAAATGTCCAAGTAAATCTACAGTATATTTGACATCTTTTTCAGGCTGTTAAAGCCATATTTTACTCTTTTTCAGGCAACTGTAGAACGGAATCCTCCTGTTAAACCAGCTTCATTCCAAGTCTGAGAGAAACATCACATATCCATGGTGTCACACAGTCAATATTGGACCATTCTGATGTAGGATTTTAAAATTAAAGGCTAAAATGTCCAAGTAAATCTACAGTATATTTGACATCTTTTTCAGGCTGTTAAAGCCATATTTTACTCTTTTTCAGGCAACTGTAGAACGGAATCCTCCTGTTAAACCAGCTTCATTCCAAGTCTGAGAGAAACATCACATATCCATGGTGTCACACAGTCAATATCGGACCATTCTGATGTAGGATTTTAAAATTAAAGGCTAAAATGTCCAAGTAAATCTACAGTATATTTGACATCTTTTTCAGGCTGTTAAAGCCATATTTTACTCTTTTTCAGGCAACTGTAGAACGGAATCCTCCTGTTAAACCAGCTTCATTCCAAGTCTGAGAGAAACATCACATATCCATGGTGTCACACAGTCAATATTGGACCATTCTGATGTAGGATTTTAAAATTAAAGGCTAAAATGTCCAAGTAAATCTACAGTATATTTGACATCTTTTTCAGGCTGTTAAAGCCATATTTTACTCTTTTTCAGGCAACTGTAGAACGGAATCCTCCTGTTAAACCAGCTTCATTCCAAGTCTGAGAGAAACATCACATATCCATGGTGTCACACAGTCAATATTGGACCATTCTGATGTAGGATTTTAAAATTAAAGGCTAAAATGTCCAAGTAAATCTACAGTATATTTGACATCTTTTTCAGGCTGTTAAAGCCATATTTTACTCTTTTTCAGGCAACTGTAGAACGGAATCCTCCTGTTAAACCAGCTTCATTCCAAGTCTGAGAGAAACATCACATATCCATGGTGTCACACAGTCAATATTGGACCATTCTGATGTAGGATTTTAAAATTAAAGGCTAAAATGTCCAAGTAAATCTACAGTATATTTGACATCTTTTTCAGGCTGTTAAAGCCATATTTTACTCTTTTTCAGGCAACTGTAGAACGGAATCCTCCTGTTAAACCAGCTTCATTCCAAGTCTGAGAGAAACATCACATATCCATGGTGTCACACAGTCAATATTGGACCATTCTGATGTAGGATTTTAAAATTAAAGGCTAAAATGTCCAAGTAAATCTACAGTATATTTGACATCTTTTTCAGGCTGTTAAAGCCATATTTTACTCTTTTTCAGGCAACTGTAGAACGGAATCCTCCTGTTAAACCAGCTTCATTCCAAGTCTGAGAGAAACATCACATATCCATGGTGTCACACAGTCAATATTGGACCATTCTGATGTAGGATTTTAAAATTAAAGGCTAAAATGTCCAAGTAAATCTACAGTATATTTGACATCTTTTTCAGGCTGTTAAAGCCATATTTTACTCTTTTTCAGGCAACTGTAGAACGGAATCCTCCTGTTAAACCAGCTTCATTCCAAGTCTGAGAGAAACATCACATATCCATGGTGTCACACAGTCAATATTGGACCATTCTGATGTAGGATTTTAAAATTAAAGGCTAAAATGTCCAAGTAAATCTACAGTATATTTGACATCTTTTTCAGGCTGTTAAAGCCATATTTTACTCTTTTTCAGGCAACTGTAGAACGGAATCCTCCTGTTAAACCAGCTTCATTCCAAGTCTGAGAGAAACATCACATATCCATGGTGTCACACAGTCAATATTGGACCATTCTGATGTAGGATTTTAAAATTAAAGGCTAAAATGTCCAAGTAAATCTACAGTATATTTGACATCTTTTTCAGGCTGTTAAAGCCATATTTTACTCTTTTTCAGGCAACTGTAGAACGGAATCCTCCTGTTAAACCAGCTTCATTCCAAGTCTGAGAGAAACATCACATATCCATGGTGTCACACAGTCAATATTGGACCATTCTGATGTAGGATTTTAAAATTAAAGGCTAAAATGTCCAAGTAAATCTACAGTATATTTGACATCTTTTTCAGGCTGTTAAAGCCATATTTTACTCTTTTTCAGGCAACTGTAGAACGGAATCCTCCTGTTAAACCAGCTTCATTCCAAGTCTGAGAGAAACATCACATATCCATGGTGTCACACAGTCAATATCGGACCATTCTGATGTAGGATTTTAAAATTAAAGGCTAAAATGTCCAAGTAAATCTACAGTATATTTGACATCTTTTTCAGGCTGTTAAAGCCATATTTTACTCTTTTTCAGGCAACTGTAGAACGGAATCCTCCTGTTAAACCAGCTTCATTCCAAGTCTGAGAGAAACATCACATATCCATGGTGTCACACAGTCAATATTGGACCATTCTGATGTAGGATTTTAAAATTAAAGGCTAAAATGTCCAAGTAAATCTACAGTATATTTGACATCTTTTTCAGGCTGTTAAAGCCATATTTTACTCTTTTTCAGGCAACTGTAGAACGGAATCCTCCTGTTAAACCAGCTTCATTCCAAGTCTGAGAGAAACATCACATATCCATGGTGTCACACAGTCAATATTGGACCATTCTGATGTAGGATTTTAAAATTAAAGGCTAAAATGTCCAAGTAAATCTACAGTATATTTGACATCTTTTTCAGGCTGTTAAAGCCATATTTTACTCTTTTTCAGGCAACTGTAGAACGGAATCCTCCTGTTAAACCAGCTTCATTCCAAGTCTGAGAGAAACATCACATATCCATGGTGTCACACAGTCAATATTGGACCATTCTGATGTAGGATTTTAAAATTAAAGGCTAAAATGTCCAAGTAAATCTACAGTATATTTGACATCTTTTTCAGGCTGTTAAAGCCATATTTTACTCTTTTTCAGGCAACTGTAGAACGGAATCCTCCTGTTAAACCAGCTTCATTCCAAGTCTGAGAGAAACATCACATATCCATGGTGTCACACAGTCAATATTGGACCATTCTGATGTAGGATTTTAAAATTAAAGGCTAAAATGTCCAAGTAAATCTACAGTATATTTGACATCTTTTTCAGGCTGTTAAAGCCATATTTTACTCTTTTTCAGGCAACTGTAGAACGGAATCCTCCTGTTAAACCAGCTTCATTCCAAGTCTGAGAGAAACATCACATATCCATGGTGTCACACAGTCAATATTGGACCATTCTGATGTAGGATTTTAAAATTAAAGGCTAAAATGTCCAAGTAAATCTACAGTATATTTGACATCTTTTTCAGGCTGTTAAAGCCATATTTTACTCTTTTTCAGGCAACTGTAGAACGGAATCCTCCTGTTAAACCAGCTTCATTCCAAGTCTGAGAGAAACATCACATATCCATGGTGTCACACAGTCAATATTGGACCATTCTGATGTAGGATTTTAAAATTAAAGGCTAAAATGTCCAAGTAAATCTACAGTATATTTGACATCTTTTTCAGGCTGTTAAAGCCATATTTTACTCTTTTTCAGGCAACTGTAGAACGGAATCCTCCTGTTAAACCAGCTTCATTCCAAGTCTGAGAGAAACATCACATATCCATGGTGTCACACAGTCAATATTGGACCATTCTGATGTAGGATTTTAAAATTAAAGGCTAAAATGTCCAAGTAAATCTACAGTATATTTGACATCTTTTTCAGGCTGTTAAAGCCATATTTTACTCTTTTTCAGGCAACTGTAGAACGGAATCCTCCTGTTAAACCAGCTTCATTCCAAGTCTGAGAGAAACATCACATATCCATGGTGTCACACAGTCAATATTGGACCATTCTGATGTAGGATTTTAAAATTAAAGGCTAAAATGTCCAAGTAAATCTACAGTATATTTGACATCTTTTTCAGGCTGTTAAAGCCATATTTTACTCTTTTTCAGGCAACTGTAGAACGGAATCCTCCTGTTAAACCAGCTTCATTCCAAGTCTGAGAGAAACATCACATATCCATGGTGTCACACAGTCAATATTGGACCATTCTGATGTAGGATTTTAAAATTAAAGGCTAAAATGTCCAAGTAAATCTACAGTATATTTGACATCTTTTTCAGGCTGTTAAAGCCATATTTTACTCTTTTTCAGGCAACTGTAGAACGGAATCCTCCTGTTAAACCAGCTTCATTCCAAGTCTGAGAGAAACATCACATATCCATGGTGTCACACAGTCAATATTGGACCATTCTGATGTAGGATTTTAAAATTAAAGGCTAAAATGTCCAAGTAAATCTACAGTATATTTGACATCTTTTTCAGGCTGTTAAAGCCATATTTTACTCTTTTTCAGGCAACTGTAGAACGGAATCCTCCTGTTAAACCAGCTTCATTCCAAGTCTGAGAGAAACATCACATATCCATGGTGTCACACAGTCAATATTGGACCATTCTGATGTAGGATTTTAAAATTAAAGGCTAAAATGTCCAAGTAAATCTACAGTATATTTGACATCTTTTTCAGGCTGTTAAAGCCATATTTTACTCTTTTTCAGGCAACTGTAGAACGGAATCCTCCTGTTAAACCAGCTTCATTCCAAGTCTGAGAGAAACATCACATATCCATGGTGTCACACAGTCAATATTGGACCATTCTGATGTAGGATTTTAAAATTAAAGGCTAAAATGTCCAAGTAAATCTACAGTATATTTGACATCTTTTTCAGGCTGTTAAAGCCATATTTTACTCTTTTTCAGGCAACTGTAGAACGGAATCCTCCTGTTAAACCAGCTTCATTCCAAGTCTGAGAGAAACATCACATATCCATGGTGTCACACAGTCAATATTGGACCATTCTGATGTAGGATTTTAAAATTAAAGGCTAAAATGTCCAAGTAAATCTACAGTATATTTGACATCTTTTTCAGGCTGTTAAAGCCATATTTTACTCTTTTTCAGGCAACTGTAGAACGGAATCCTCCTGTTAAACCAGCTTCATTCCAAGTCTGAGAGAAACATCACATATCCATGGTGTCACACAGTCAATATTGGACCATTCTGATGTAGGATTTTAAAATTAAAGGCTAAAATGTCCAAGTAAATCTACAGTATATTTGACATCTTTTTCAGGCTGTTAAAGCCATATTTTACTCTTTTTCAGGCAACTGTAGAACGGAATCCTCCTGTTAAACCAGCTTCATTCCAAGTCTGAGAGAAACATCACATATCCATGGTGTCACACAGTCAATATTGGACCATTCTGATGTAGGATTTTAAAATTAAAGGCTAAAATGTCCAAGTAAATCTACAGTATATTTGACATCTTTTTCAGGCTGTTAAAGCCATATTTTACTCTTTTTCAGGCAACTGTAGAACGGAATCCTCCTGTTAAACCAGCTTCATTCCAAGTCTGAGAGAAACATCACATATCCATGGTGTCACACAGTCAATATTGGACCATTCTGATGTAGGATTTTAAAATTAAAGGCTAAAATGTCCAAGTAAATCTACAGTATATTTGACATCTTTTTCAGGCTGTTAAAGCCATATTTTACTCTTTTTCAGGCAACTGTAGAACGGAATCCTCCTGTTAAACCAGCTTCATTCCAAGTCTGAGAGAAACATCACATATCCATGGTGTCACACAGTCAATATTGGACCATTCTGATGTAGGATTTTAAAATTAAAGGCTAAAATGTCCAAGTAAATCTACAGTATATTTGACATCTTTTTCAGGCTGTTAAAGCCATATTTTACTCTTTTTCAGGCAACTGTAGAACGGAATCCTCCTGTTAAACCAGCTTCATTCCAAGTCTGAGAGAAACATCACATATCCATGGTGTCACACAGTCAATATTGGACCATTCTGATGTAGGATTTTAAAATTAAAGGCTAAAATGTCCAAGTAAATCTACAGTATATTTGACATCTTTTTCAGGCTGTTAAAGCCATATTTTACTCTTTTTCAGGCAACTGTAGAACGGAATCCTCCTGTTAAACCAGCTTCATTCCAAGTCTGAGAGAAACATCACATATCCATGGTGTCACACAGTCAATATTGGACCATTCTGATGTAGGATTTTAAAATTAAAGGCTAAAATGTCCAAGTAAATCTACAGTATATTTGACATCTTTTTCAGGCTGTTAAAGCCATATTTTACTCTTTTTCAGGCAACTGTAGAACGGAATCCTCCTGTTAAACCAGCTTCATTCCAAGTCTGAGAGAAACATCACATATCCATGGTGTCACACAGTCAATATTGGACCATTCTGATGTAGGATTTTAAAATTAAAGGCTAAAATGTCCAAGTAAATCTACAGTATATTTGACATCTTTTTCAGGCTGTTAAAGCCATATTTTACTCTTTTTCAGGCAACTGTAGAACGGAATCCTCCTGTTAAACCAGCTTCATTCCAAGTCTGAGAGAAACATCACATATCCATGGTGTCACACAGTCAATATTGGACCATTCTGATGTAGGATTTTAAAATTAAAGGCTAAAATGTCCAAGTAAATCTACAGTATATTTGACATCTTTTTCAGGCTGTTAAAGCCATATTTTACTCTTTTTCAGGCAACTGTAGAACGGAATCCTCCTGTTAAACCAGCTTCATTCCAAGTCTGAGAGAAACATCACATATCCATGGTGTCACACAGTCAATATTGGACCATTCTGATGTAGGATTTTAAAATTAAAGGCTAAAATGTCCAAGTAAATCTACAGTATATTTGACATCTTTTTCAGGCTGTTAAAGCCATATTTTACTCTTTTTCAGGCAACTGTAGAACGGAATCCTCCTGTTAAACCAGCTTCATTCCAAGTCTGAGAGAAACATCACATATCCATGGTGTCACACAGTCAATATTGGACCATTCTGATGTAGGATTTTAAAATTAAAGGCTAAAATGTCCAAGTAAATCTACAGTATATTTGACATCTTTTTCAGGCTGTTAAAGCCATATTTTACTCTTTTTCAGGCAACTGTAGAACGGAATCCTCCTGTTAAACCAGCTTCATTCCAAGTCTGAGAGAAACATCACATATCCATGGTGTCACACAGTCAATATTGGACCATTCTGATGTAGGATTTTAAAATTAAAGGCTAAAATGTCCAAGTAAATCTACAGTATATTTGACATCTTTTTCAGGCTGTTAAAGCCATATTTTACTCTTTTTCAGGCAACTGTAGAACGGAATCCTCCTGTTAAACCAGCTTCATTCCAAGTCTGAGAGAAACATCACATATCCATGGTGTCACACAGTCAATATTGGACCATTCTGATGTAGGATTTTAAAATTAAAGGCTAAAATGTCCAAGTAAATCTACAGTATATTTGACATCTTTTTCAGGCTGTTAAAGCCATATTTTACTCTTTTTCAGGCAACTGTAGAACGGAATCCTCCTGTTAAACCAGCTTCATTCCAAGTCTGAGAGAAACATCACATATCCATGGTGTCACACAGTCAATATTGGACCATTCTGATGTAGGATTTTAAAATTAAAGGCTAAAATGTCCAAGTAAATCTACAGTATATTTGACATCTTTTTCAGGCTGTTAAAGCCATATTTTACTCTTTTTCAGGCAACTGTAGAACGGAATCCTCCTGTTAAACCAGCTTCATTCCAAGTCTGAGAGAAACATCACATATCCATGGTGTCACACAGTCAATATTGGACCATTCTGATGTAGGATTTTAAAATTAAAGGCTAAAATGTCCAAGTAAATCTACAGTATATTTGACATCTTTTTCAGGCTGTTAAAGCCATATTTTACTCTTTTTCAGGCAACTGTAGAACGGAATCCTCCTGTTAAACCAGCTTCATTCCAAGTCTGAGAGAAACATCACATATCCATGGTGTCACACAGTCAATATTGGACCATTCTGATGTAGGATTTTAAAATTAAAGGCTAAAATGTCCAAGTAAATCTACAGTATATTTGACATCTTTTTCAGGCTGTTAAAGCCATATTTTACTCTTTTTCAGGCAACTGTAGAACGGAATCCTCCTGTTAAACCAGCTTCATTCCAAGTCTGAGAGAAACATCACATATCCATGGTGTCACACAGTCAATATTGGACCATTCTGATGTAGGATTTTAAAATTAAAGGCTAAAATGTCCAAGTAAATCTACAGTATATTTGACATCTTTTTCAGGCTGTTAAAGCCATATTTTACTCTTTTTCAGGCAACTGTAGAACGGAATCCTCCTGTTAAACCAGCTTCATTCCAAGTCTGAGAGAAACATCACATATCCATGGTGTCACACAGTCAATATTGGACCATTCTGATGTAGGATTTTAAAATTAAAGGCTAAAATGTCCAAGTAAATCTACAGTATATTTGACATCTTTTTCAGGCTGTTAAAGCCATATTTTACTCTTTTTCAGGCAACTGTAGAACGGAATCCTCCTGTTAAACCAGCTTCATTCCAAGTCTGAGAGAAACATCACATATCCATGGTGTCACACAGTCAATATTGGACCATTCTGATGTAGGATTTTAAAATTAAAGGCTAAAATGTCCAAGTAAATCTACAGTATATTTGACATCTTTTTCAGGCTGTTAAAGCCATATTTTACTCTTTTTCAGGCAACTGTAGAACGGAATCCTCCTGTTAAACCAGCTTCATTCCAAGTCTGAGAGAAACATCACATATCCATGGTGTCACACAGTCAATATTGGACCATTCTGATGTAGGATTTTAAAATTAAAGGCTAAAATGTCCAAGTAAATCTACAGTATATTTGACATCTTTTTCAGGCTGTTAAAGCCATATTTTACTCTTTTTCAGGCAACTGTAGAACGGAATCCTCCTGTTAAACCAGCTTCATTCCAAGTCTGAGAGAAACATCACATATCCATGGTGTCACACAGTCAATATTGGACCATTCTGATGTAGGATTTTAAAATTAAAGGCTAAAATGTCCAAGTAAATCTACAGTATATTTGACATCTTTTTCAGGCTGTTAAAGCCATATTTTACTCTTTTTCAGGCAACTGTAGAACGGAATCCTCCTGTTAAACCAGCTTCATTCCAAGTCTGAGAGAAACATCACATATCCATGGTGTCACACAGTCAATATTGGACCATTCTGATGTAGGATTTTAAAATTAAAGGCTAAAATGTCCAAGTAAATCTACAGTATATTTGACATCTTTTTCAGGCTGTTAAAGCCATATTTTACTCTTTTTCAGGCAACTGTAGAACGGAATCCTCCTGTTAAACCAGCTTCATTCCAAGTCTGAGAGAAACATCACATATCCATGGTGTCACACAGTCAATATTGGACCATTCTGATGTAGGATTTTAAAATTAAAGGCTAAAATGTCCAAGTAAATCTACAGTATATTTGACATCTTTTTCAGGCTGTTAAAGCCATATTTTACTCTTTTTCAGGCAACTGTAGAACGGAATCCTCCTGTTAAACCAGCTTCATTCCAAGTCTGAGAGAAACATCACATATCCATGGTGTCACACAGTCAATATTGGACCATTCTGATGTAGGATTTTAAAATTAAAGGCTAAAATGTCCAAGTAAATCTACAGTATATTTGACATCTTTTTCAGGCTGTTAAAGCCATATTTTACTCTTTTTCAGGCAACTGTAGAACGGAATCCTCCTGTTAAACCAGCTTCATTCCAAGTCTGAGAGAAACATCACATATCCATGGTGTCACACAGTCAATATTGGACCATTCTGATGTAGGATTTTAAAATTAAAGGCTAAAATGTCCAAGTAAATCTACAGTATATTTGACATCTTTTTCAGGCTGTTAAAGCCATATTTTACTCTTTTTCAGGCAACTGTAGAACGGAATCCTCCTGTTAAACCAGCTTCATTCCAAGTCTGAGAGAAACATCACATATCCATGGTGTCACACAGTCAATATTGGACCATTCTGATGTAGGATTTTAAAATTAAAGGCTAAAATGTCCAAGTAAATCTACAGTATATTTGACATCTTTTTCAGGCTGTTAAAGCCATATTTTACTCTTTTTCAGGCAACTGTAGAACGGAATCCTCCTGTTAAACCAGCTTCATTCCAAGTCTGAGAGAAACATCACATATCCATGGTGTCACACAGTCAATATTGGACCATTCTGATGTAGGATTTTAAAATTAAAGGCTAAAATGTCCAAGTAAATCTACAGTATATTTGACATCTTTTTCAGGCTGTTAAAGCCATATTTTACTCTTTTTCAGGCAACTGTAGAACGGAATCCTCCTGTTAAACCAGCTTCATTCCAAGTCTGAGAGAAACATCACATATCCATGGTGTCACACAGTCAATATTGGACCATTCTGATGTAGGATTTTAAAATTAAAGGCTAAAATGTCCAAGTAAATCTACAGTATATTTGACATCTTTTTCAGGCTGTTAAAGCCATATTTTACTCTTTTTCAGGCAACTGTAGAACGGAATCCTCCTGTTAAACCAGCTTCATTCCAAGTCTGAGAGAAACATCACATATCCATGGTGTCACACAGTCAATATTGGACCATTCTGATGTAGGATTTTAAAATTAAAGGCTAAAATGTCCAAGTAAATCTACAGTATATTTGACATCTTTTTCAGGCTGTTAAAGCCATATTTTACTCTTTTTCAGGCAACTGTAGAACGGAATCCTCCTGTTAAACCAGCTTCATTCCAAGTCTGAGAGAAACATCACATATCCATGGTGTCACACAGTCAATATTGGACCATTCTGATGTAGGATTTTAAAATTAAAGGCTAAAATGTCCAAGTAAATCTACAGTATATTTGACATCTTTTTCAGGCTGTTAAAGCCATATTTTACTCTTTTTCAGGCAACTGTAGAACGGAATCCTCCTGTTAAACCAGCTTCATTCCAAGTCTGAGAGAAACATCACATATCCATGGTGTCACACAGTCAATATTGGACCATTCTGATGTAGGATTTTAAAATTAAAGGCTAAAATGTCCAAGTAAATCTACAGTATATTTGACATCTTTTTCAGGCTGTTAAAGCCATATTTTACTCTTTTTCAGGCAACTGTAGAACGGAATCCTCCTGTTAAACCAGCTTCATTCCAAGTCTGAGAGAAACATCACATATCCATGGTGTCACACAGTCAATATTGGACCATTCTGATGTAGGATTTTAAAATTAAAGGCTAAAATGTCCAAGTAAATCTACAGTATATTTGACATCTTTTTCAGGCTGTTAAAGCCATATTTTACTCTTTTTCAGGCAACTGTAGAACGGAATCCTCCTGTTAAACCAGCTTCATTCCAAGTCTGAGAGAAACATCACATATCCATGGTGTCACACAGTCAATATTGGACCATTCTGATGTAGGATTTTAAAATTAAAGGCTAAAATGTCCAAGTAAATCTACAGTATATTTGACATCTTTTTCAGGCTGTTAAAGCCATATTTTACTCTTTTTCAGGCAACTGTAGAACGGAATCCTCCTGTTAAACCAGCTTCATTCCAAGTCTGAGAGAAACATCACATATCCATGGTGTCACACAGTCAATATTGGACCATTCTGATGTAGGATTTTAAAATTAAAGGCTAAAATGTCCAAGTAAATCTACAGTATATTTGACATCTTTTTCAGGCTGTTAAAGCCATATTTTACTCTTTTTCAGGCAACTGTAGAACGGAATCCTCCTGTTAAACCAGCTTCATTCCAAGTCTGAGAGAAACATCACATATCCATGGTGTCACACAGTCAATATTGGACCATTCTGATGTAGGATTTTAAAATTAAAGGCTAAAATGTCCAAGTAAATCTACAGTATATTTGACATCTTTTTCAGGCTGTTAAAGCCATATTTTACTCTTTTTCAGGCAACTGTAGAACGGAATCCTCCTGTTAAACCAGCTTCATTCCAAGTCTGAGAGAAACATCACATATCCATGGTGTCACACAGTCAATATTGGACCATTCTGATGTAGGATTTTAAAATTAAAGGCTAAAATGTCCAAGTAAATCTACAGTATATTTGACATCTTTTTCAGGCTGTTAAAGCCATATTTTACTCTTTTTCAGGCAACTGTAGAACGGAATCCTCCTGTTAAACCAGCTTCATTCCAAGTCTGAGAGAAACATCACATATCCATGGTGTCACACAGTCAATATTGGACCATTCTGATGTAGGATTTTAAAATTAAAGGCTAAAATGTCCAAGTAAATCTACAGTATATTTGACATCTTTTTCAGGCTGTTAAAGCCATATTTTACTCTTTTTCAGGCAACTGTAGAACGGAATCCTCCTGTTAAACCAGCTTCATTCCAAGTCTGAGAGAAACATCACATATCCATGGTGTCACACAGTCAATATTGGACCATTCTGATGTAGGATTTTAAAATTAAAGGCTAAAATGTCCAAGTAAATCTACAGTATATTTGACATCTTTTTCAGGCTGTTAAAGCCATATTTTACTCTTTTTCAGGCAACTGTAGAACGGAATCCTCCTGTTAAACCAGCTTCATTCCAAGTCTGAGAGAAACATCACATATCCATGGTGTCACACAGTCAATATTGGACCATTCTGATGTAGGATTTTAAAATTAAAGGCTAAAATGTCCAAGTAAATCTACAGTATATTTGACATCTTTTTCAGGCTGTTAAAGCCATATTTTACTCTTTTTCAGGCAACTGTAGAACGGAATCCTCCTGTTAAACCAGCTTCATTCCAAGTCTGAGAGAAACATCACATATCCATGGTGTCACACAGTCAATATTGGACCATTCTGATGTAGGATTTTAAAATTAAAGGCTAAAATGTCCAAGTAAATCTACAGTATATTTGACATCTTTTTCAGGCTGTTAAAGCCATATTTTACTCTTTTTCAGGCAACTGTAGAACGGAATCCTCCTGTTAAACCAGCTTCATTCCAAGTCTGAGAGAAACATCACATATCCATGGTGTCACACAGTCAATATTGGACCATTCTGATGTAGGATTTTAAAATTAAAGGCTAAAATGTCCAAGTAAATCTACAGTATATTTGACATCTTTTTCAGGCTGTTAAAGCCATATTTTACTCTTTTTCAGGCAACTGTAGAACGGAATCCTCCTGTTAAACCAGCTTCATTCCAAGTCTGAGAGAAACATCACATATCCATGGTGTCACACAGTCAATATTGGACCATTCTGATGTAGGATTTTAAAATTAAAGGCTAAAATGTCCAAGTAAATCTACAGTATATTTGACATCTTTTTCAGGCTGTTAAAGCCATATTTTACTCTTTTTCAGGCAACTGTAGAACGGAATCCTCCTGTTAAACCAGCTTCATTCCAAGTCTGAGAGAAACATCACATATCCATGGTGTCACACAGTCAATATTGGACCATTCTGATGTAGGATTTTAAAATTAAAGGCTAAAATGTCCAAGTAAATCTACAGTATATTTGACATCTTTTTCAGGCTGTTAAAGCCATATTTTACTCTTTTTCAGGCAACTGTAGAACGGAATCCTCCTGTTAAACCAGCTTCATTCCAAGTCTGAGAGAAACATCACATATCCATGGTGTCACACAGTCAATATTGGACCATTCTGATGTAGGATTTTAAAATTAAAGGCTAAAATGTCCAAGTAAATCTACAGTATATTTGACATCTTTTTCAGGCTGTTAAAGCCATATTTTACTCTTTTTCAGGCAACTGTAGAACGGAATCCTCCTGTTAAACCAGCTTCATTCCAAGTCTGAGAGAAACATCACATATCCATGGTGTCACACAGTCAATATTGGACCATTCTGATGTAGGATTTTAAAATTAAAGGCTAAAATGTCCAAGTAAATCTACAGTATATTTGACATCTTTTTCAGGCTGTTAAAGCCATATTTTACTCTTTTTCAGGCAACTGTAGAACGGAATCCTCCTGTTAAACCAGCTTCATTCCAAGTCTGAGAGAAACATCACATATCCATGGTGTCACACAGTCAATATTGGACCATTCTGATGTAGGATTTTAAAATTAAAGGCTAAAATGTCCAAGTAAATCTACAGTATATTTGACATCTTTTTCAGGCTGTTAAAGCCATATTTTACTCTTTTTCAGGCAACTGTAGAACGGAATCCTCCTGTTAAACCAGCTTCATTCCAAGTCTGAGAGAAACATCACATATCCATGGTGTCACACAGTCAATATTGGACCATTCTGATGTAGGATTTTAAAATTAAAGGCTAAAATGTCCAAGTAAATCTACAGTATATTTGACATCTTTTTCAGGCTGTTAAAGCCATATTTTACTCTTTTTCAGGCAACTGTAGAACGGAATCCTCCTGTTAAACCAGCTTCATTCCAAGTCTGAGAGAAACATCACATATCCATGGTGTCACACAGTCAATATTGGACCATTCTGATGTAGGATTTTAAAATTAAAGGCTAAAATGTCCAAGTAAATCTACAGTATATTTGACATCTTTTTCAGGCTGTTAAAGCCATATTTTACTCTTTTTCAGGCAACTGTAGAACGGAATCCTCCTGTTAAACCAGCTTCATTCCAAGTCTGAGAGAAACATCACATATCCATGGTGTCACACAGTCAATATTGGACCATTCTGATGTAGGATTTTAAAATTAAAGGCTAAAATGTCCAAGTAAATCTACAGTATATTTGACATCTTTTTCAGGCTGTTAAAGCCATATTTTACTCTTTTTCAGGCAACTGTAGAACGGAATCCTCCTGTTAAACCAGCTTCATTCCAAGTCTGAGAGAAACATCACATATCCATGGTGTCACACAGTCAATATTGGACCATTCTGATGTAGGATTTTAAAATTAAAGGCTAAAATGTCCAAGTAAATCTACAGTATATTTGACATCTTTTTCAGGCTGTTAAAGCCATATTTTACTCTTTTTCAGGCAACTGTAGAACGGAATCCTCCTGTTAAACCAGCTTCATTCCAAGTCTGAGAGAAACATCACATATCCATGGTGTCACACAGTCAATATTGGACCATTCTGATGTAGGATTTTAAAATTAAAGGCTAAAATGTCCAAGTAAATCTACAGTATATTTGACATCTTTTTCAGGCTGTTAAAGCCATATTTTACTCTTTTTCAGGCAACTGTAGAACGGAATCCTCCTGTTAAACCAGCTTCATTCCAAGTCTGAGAGAAACATCACATATCCATGGTGTCACACAGTCAATATTGGACCATTCTGATGTAGGATTTTAAAATTAAAGGCTAAAATGTCCAAGTAAATCTACAGTATATTTGACATCTTTTTCAGGCTGTTAAAGCCATATTTTACTCTTTTTCAGGCAACTGTAGAACGGAATCCTCCTGTTAAACCAGCTTCATTCCAAGTCTGAGAGAAACATCACATATCCATGGTGTCACACAGTCAATATTGGACCATTCTGATGTAGGATTTTAAAATTAAAGGCTAAAATGTCCAAGTAAATCTACAGTATATTTGACATCTTTTTCAGGCTGTTAAAGCCATATTTTACTCTTTTTCAGGCAACTGTAGAACGGAATCCTCCTGTTAAACCAGCTTCATTCCAAGTCTGAGAGAAACATCACATATCCATGGTGTCACACAGTCAATATTGGACCATTCTGATGTAGGATTTTAAAATTAAAGGCTAAAATGTCCAAGTAAATCTACAGTATATTTGACATCTTTTTCAGGCTGTTAAAGCCATATTTTACTCTTTTTCAGGCAACTGTAGAACGGAATCCTCCTGTTAAACCAGCTTCATTCCAAGTCTGAGAGAAACATCACATATCCATGGTGTCACACAGTCAATATTGGACCATTCTGATGTAGGATTTTAAAATTAAAGGCTAAAATGTCCAAGTAAATCTACAGTATATTTGACATCTTTTTCAGGCTGTTAAAGCCATATTTTACTCTTTTTCAGGCAACTGTAGAACGGAATCCTCCTGTTAAACCAGCTTCATTCCAAGTCTGAGAGAAACATCACATATCCATGGTGTCACACAGTCAATATTGGACCATTCTGATGTAGGATTTTAAAATTAAAGGCTAAAATGTCCAAGTAAATCTACAGTATATTTGACATCTTTTTCAGGCTGTTAAAGCCATATTTTACTCTTTTTCAGGCAACTGTAGAACGGAATCCTCCTGTTAAACCAGCTTCATTCCAAGTCTGAGAGAAACATCACATATCCATGGTGTCACACAGTCAATATTGGACCATTCTGATGTAGGATTTTAAAATTAAAGGCTAAAATGTCCAAGTAAATCTACAGTATATTTGACATCTTTTTCAGGCTGTTAAAGCCATATTTTACTCTTTTTCAGGCAACTGTAGAACGGAATCCTCCTGTTAAACCAGCTTCATTCCAAGTCTGAGAGAAACATCACATATCCATGGTGTCACACAGTCAATATTGGACCATTCTGATGTAGGATTTTAAAATTAAAGGCTAAAATGTCCAAGTAAATCTACAGTATATTTGACATCTTTTTCAGGCTGTTAAAGCCATATTTTACTCTTTTTCAGGCAACTGTAGAACGGAATCCTCCTGTTAAACCAGCTTCATTCCAAGTCTGAGAGAAACATCACATATCCATGGTGTCACACAGTCAATATTGGACCATTCTGATGTAGGATTTTAAAATTAAAGGCTAAAATGTCCAAGTAAATCTACAGTATATTTGACATCTTTTTCAGGCTGTTAAAGCCATATTTTACTCTTTTTCAGGCAACTGTAGAACGGAATCCTCCTGTTAAACCAGCTTCATTCCAAGTCTGAGAGAAACATCACATATCCATGGTGTCACACAGTCAATATTGGACCATTCTGATGTAGGATTTTAAAATTAAAGGCTAAAATGTCCAAGTAAATCTACAGTATATTTGACATCTTTTTCAGGCTGTTAAAGCCATATTTTACTCTTTTTCAGGCAACTGTAGAACGGAATCCTCCTGTTAAACCAGCTTCATTCCAAGTCTGAGAGAAACATCACATATCCATGGTGTCACACAGTCAATATTGGACCATTCTGATGTAGGATTTTAAAATTAAAGGCTAAAATGTCCAAGTAAATCTACAGTATATTTGACATCTTTTTCAGGCTGTTAAAGCCATATTTTACTCTTTTTCAGGCAACTGTAGAACGGAATCCTCCTGTTAAACCAGCTTCATTCCAAGTCTGAGAGAAACATCACATATCCATGGTGTCACACAGTCAATATTGGACCATTCTGATGTAGGATTTTAAAATTAAAGGCTAAAATGTCCAAGTAAATCTACAGTATATTTGACATCTTTTTCAGGCTGTTAAAGCCATATTTTACTCTTTTTCAGGCAACTGTAGAACGGAATCCTCCTGTTAAACCAGCTTCATTCCAAGTCTGAGAGAAACATCACATATCCATGGTGTCACACAGTCAATATTGGACCATTCTGATGTAGGATTTTAAAATTAAAGGCTAAAATGTCCAAGTAAATCTACAGTATATTTGACATCTTTTTCAGGCTGTTAAAGCCATATTTTACTCTTTTTCAGGCAACTGTAGAACGGAATCCTCCTGTTAAACCAGCTTCATTCCAAGTCTGAGAGAAACATCACATATCCATGGTGTCACACAGTCAATATTGGACCATTCTGATGTAGGATTTTAAAATTAAAGGCTAAAATGTCCAAGTAAATCTACAGTATATTTGACATCTTTTTCAGGCTGTTAAAGCCATATTTTACTCTTTTTCAGGCAACTGTAGAACGGAATCCTCCTGTTAAACCAGCTTCATTCCAAGTCTGAGAGAAACATCACATATCCATGGTGTCACACAGTCAATATTGGACCATTCTGATGTAGGATTTTAAAATTAAAGGCTAAAATGTCCAAGTAAATCTACAGTATATTTGACATCTTTTTCAGGCTGTTAAAGCCATATTTTACTCTTTTTCAGGCAACTGTAGAACGGAATCCTCCTGTTAAACCAGCTTCATTCCAAGTCTGAGAGAAACATCACATATCCATGGTGTCACACAGTCAATATTGGACCATTCTGATGTAGGATTTTAAAATTAAAGGCTAAAATGTCCAAGTAAATCTACAGTATATTTGACATCTTTTTCAGGCTGTTAAAGCCATATTTTACTCTTTTTCAGGCAACTGTAGAACGGAATCCTCCTGTTAAACCAGCTTCATTCCAAGTCTGAGAGAAACATCACATATCCATGGTGTCACACAGTCAATATTGGACCATTCTGATGTAGGATTTTAAAATTAAAGGCTAAAATGTCCAAGTAAATCTACAGTATATTTGACATCTTTTTCAGGCTGTTAAAGCCATATTTTACTCTTTTTCAGGCAACTGTAGAACGGAATCCTCCTGTTAAACCAGCTTCATTCCAAGTCTGAGAGAAACATCACATATCCATGGTGTCACACAGTCAATATTGGACCATTCTGATGTAGGATTTTAAAATTAAAGGCTAAAATGTCCAAGTAAATCTACAGTATATTTGACATCTTTTTCAGGCTGTTAAAGCCATATTTTACTCTTTTTCAGGCAACTGTAGAACGGAATCCTCCTGTTAAACCAGCTTCATTCCAAGTCTGAGAGAAACATCACATATCCATGGTGTCACACAGTCAATATTGGACCATTCTGATGTAGGATTTTAAAATTAAAGGCTAAAATGTCCAAGTAAATCTACAGTATATTTGACATCTTTTTCAGGCTGTTAAAGCCATATTTTACTCTTTTTCAGGCAACTGTAGAACGGAATCCTCCTGTTAAACCAGCTTCATTCCAAGTCTGAGAGAAACATCACATATCCATGGTGTCACACAGTCAATATTGGACCATTCTGATGTAGGATTTTAAAATTAAAGGCTAAAATGTCCAAGTAAATCTACAGTATATTTGACATCTTTTTCAGGCTGTTAAAGCCATATTTTACTCTTTTTCAGGCAACTGTAGAACGGAATCCTCCTGTTAAACCAGCTTCATTCCAAGTCTGAGAGAAACATCACATATCCATGGTGTCACACAGTCAATATTGGACCATTCTGATGTAGGATTTTAAAATTAAAGGCTAAAATGTCCAAGTAAATCTACAGTATATTTGACATCTTTTTCAGGCTGTTAAAGCCATATTTTACTCTTTTTCAGGCAACTGTAGAACGGAATCCTCCTGTTAAACCAGCTTCATTCCAAGTCTGAGAGAAACATCACATATCCATGGTGTCACACAGTCAATATTGGACCATTCTGATGTAGGATTTTAAAATTAAAGGCTAAAATGTCCAAGTAAATCTACAGTATATTTGACATCTTTTTCAGGCTGTTAAAGCCATATTTTACTCTTTTTCAGGCAACTGTAGAACGGAATCCTCCTGTTAAACCAGCTTCATTCCAAGTCTGAGAGAAACATCACATATCCATGGTGTCACACAGTCAATATTGGACCATTCTGATGTAGGATTTTAAAATTAAAGGCTAAAATGTCCAAGTAAATCTACAGTATATTTGACATCTTTTTCAGGCTGTTAAAGCCATATTTTACTCTTTTTCAGGCAACTGTAGAACGGAATCCTCCTGTTAAACCAGCTTCATTCCAAGTCTGAGAGAAACATCACATATCCATGGTGTCACACAGTCAATATTGGACCATTCTGATGTAGGATTTTAAAATTAAAGGCTAAAATGTCCAAGTAAATCTACAGTATATTTGACATCTTTTTCAGGCTGTTAAAGCCATATTTTACTCTTTTTCAGGCAACTGTAGAACGGAATCCTCCTGTTAAACCAGCTTCATTCCAAGTCTGAGAGAAACATCACATATCCATGGTGTCACACAGTCAATATTGGACCATTCTGATGTAGGATTTTAAAATTAAAGGCTAAAATGTCCAAGTAAATCTACAGTATATTTGACATCTTTTTCAGGCTGTTAAAGCCATATTTTACTCTTTTTCAGGCAACTGTAGAACGGAATCCTCCTGTTAAACCAGCTTCATTCCAAGTCTGAGAGAAACATCACATATCCATGGTGTCACACAGTCAATATTGGACCATTCTGATGTAGGATTTTAAAATTAAAGGCTAAAATGTCCAAGTAAATCTACAGTATATTTGACATCTTTTTCAGGCTGTTAAAGCCATATTTTACTCTTTTTCAGGCAACTGTAGAACGGAATCCTCCTGTTAAACCAGCTTCATTCCAAGTCTGAGAGAAACATCACATATCCATGGTGTCACACAGTCAATATTGGACCATTCTGATGTAGGATTTTAAAATTAAAGGCTAAAATGTCCAAGTAAATCTACAGTATATTTGACATCTTTTTCAGGCTGTTAAAGCCATATTTTACTCTTTTTCAGGCAACTGTAGAACGGAATCCTCCTGTTAAACCAGCTTCATTCCAAGTCTGAGAGAAACATCACATATCCATGGTGTCACACAGTCAATATTGGACCATTCTGATGTAGGATTTTAAAATTAAAGGCTAAAATGTCCAAGTAAATCTACAGTATATTTGACATCTTTTTCAGGCTGTTAAAGCCATATTTTACTCTTTTTCAGGCAACTGTAGAACGGAATCCTCCTGTTAAACCAGCTTCATTCCAAGTCTGAGAGAAACATCACATATCCATGGTGTCACACAGTCAATATTGGACCATTCTGATGTAGGATTTTAAAATTAAAGGCTAAAATGTCCAAGTAAATCTACAGTATATTTGACATCTTTTTCAGGCTGTTAAAGCCATATTTTACTCTTTTTCAGGCAACTGTAGAACGGAATCCTCCTGTTAAACCAGCTTCATTCCAAGTCTGAGAGAAACATCACATATCCATGGTGTCACACAGTCAATATTGGACCATTCTGATGTAGGATTTTAAAATTAAAGGCTAAAATGTCCAAGTAAATCTACAGTATATTTGACATCTTTTTCAGGCTGTTAAAGCCATATTTTACTCTTTTTCAGGCAACTGTAGAACGGAATCCTCCTGTTAAACCAGCTTCATTCCAAGTCTGAGAGAAACATCACATATCCATGGTGTCACACAGTCAATATTGGACCATTCTGATGTAGGATTTTAAAATTAAAGGCTAAAATGTCCAAGTAAATCTACAGTATATTTGACATCTTTTTCAGGCTGTTAAAGCCATATTTTACTCTTTTTCAGGCAACTGTAGAACGGAATCCTCCTGTTAAACCAGCTTCATTCCAAGTCTGAGAGAAACATCACATATCCATGGTGTCACACAGTCAATATTGGACCATTCTGATGTAGGATTTTAAAATTAAAGGCTAAAATGTCCAAGTAAATCTACAGTATATTTGACATCTTTTTCAGGCTGTTAAAGCCATATTTTACTCTTTTTCAGGCAACTGTAGAACGGAATCCTCCTGTTAAACCAGCTTCATTCCAAGTCTGAGAGAAACATCACATATCCATGGTGTCACACAGTCAATATTGGACCATTCTGATGTAGGATTTTAAAATTAAAGGCTAAAATGTCCAAGTAAATCTACAGTATATTTGACATCTTTTTCAGGCTGTTAAAGCCATATTTTACTCTTTTTCAGGCAACTGTAGAACGGAATCCTCCTGTTAAACCAGCTTCATTCCAAGTCTGAGAGAAACATCACATATCCATGGTGTCACACAGTCAATATTGGACCATTCTGATGTAGGATTTTAAAATTAAAGGCTAAAATGTCCAAGTAAATCTACAGTATATTTGACATCTTTTTCAGGCTGTTAAAGCCATATTTTACTCTTTTTCAGGCAACTGTAGAACGGAATCCTCCTGTTAAACCAGCTTCATTCCAAGTCTGAGAGAAACATCACATATCCATGGTGTCACACAGTCAATATTGGACCATTCTGATGTAGGATTTTAAAATTAAAGGCTAAAATGTCCAAGTAAATCTACAGTATATTTGACATCTTTTTCAGGCTGTTAAAGCCATATTTTACTCTTTTTCAGGCAACTGTAGAACGGAATCCTCCTGTTAAACCAGCTTCATTCCAAGTCTGAGAGAAACATCACATATCCATGGTGTCACACAGTCAATATTGGACCATTCTGATGTAGGATTTTAAAATTAAAGGCTAAAATGTCCAAGTAAATCTACAGTATATTTGACATCTTTTTCAGGCTGTTAAAGCCATATTTTACTCTTTTTCAGGCAACTGTAGAACGGAATCCTCCTGTTAAACCAGCTTCATTCCAAGTCTGAGAGAAACATCACATATCCATGGTGTCACACAGTCAATATTGGACCATTCTGATGTAGGATTTTAAAATTAAAGGCTAAAATGTCCAAGTAAATCTACAGTATATTTGACATCTTTTTCAGGCTGTTAAAGCCATATTTTACTCTTTTTCAGGCAACTGTAGAACGGAATCCTCCTGTTAAACCAGCTTCATTCCAAGTCTGAGAGAAACATCACATATCCATGGTGTCACACAGTCAATATTGGACCATTCTGATGTAGGATTTTAAAATTAAAGGCTAAAATGTCCAAGTAAATCTACAGTATATTTGACATCTTTTTCAGGCTGTTAAAGCCATATTTTACTCTTTTTCAGGCAACTGTAGAACGGAATCCTCCTGTTAAACCAGCTTCATTCCAAGTCTGAGAGAAACATCACATATCCATGGTGTCACACAGTCAATATTGGACCATTCTGATGTAGGATTTTAAAATTAAAGGCTAAAATGTCCAAGTAAATCTACAGTATATTTGACATCTTTTTCAGGCTGTTAAAGCCATATTTTACTCTTTTTCAGGCAACTGTAGAACGGAATCCTCCTGTTAAACCAGCTTCATTCCAAGTCTGAGAGAAACATCACATATCCATGGTGTCACACAGTCAATATTGGACCATTCTGATGTAGGATTTTAAAATTAAAGGCTAAAATGTCCAAGTAAATCTACAGTATATTTGACATCTTTTTCAGGCTGTTAAAGCCATATTTTACTCTTTTTCAGGCAACTGTAGAACGGAATCCTCCTGTTAAACCAGCTTCATTCCAAGTCTGAGAGAAACATCACATATCCATGGTGTCACACAGTCAATATTGGACCATTCTGATGTAGGATTTTAAAATTAAAGGCTAAAATGTCCAAGTAAATCTACAGTATATTTGACATCTTTTTCAGGCTGTTAAAGCCATATTTTACTCTTTTTCAGGCAACTGTAGAACGGAATCCTCCTGTTAAACCAGCTTCATTCCAAGTCTGAGAGAAACATCACATATCCATGGTGTCACACAGTCAATATTGGACCATTCTGATGTAGGATTTTAAAATTAAAGGCTAAAATGTCCAAGTAAATCTACAGTATATTTGACATCTTTTTCAGGCTGTTAAAGCCATATTTTACTCTTTTTCAGGCAACTGTAGAACGGAATCCTCCTGTTAAACCAGCTTCATTCCAAGTCTGAGAGAAACATCACATATCCATGGTGTCACACAGTCAATATTGGACCATTCTGATGTAGGATTTTAAAATTAAAGGCTAAAATGTCCAAGTAAATCTACAGTATATTTGACATCTTTTTCAGGCTGTTAAAGCCATATTTTACTCTTTTTCAGGCAACTGTAGAACGGAATCCTCCTGTTAAACCAGCTTCATTCCAAGTCTGAGAGAAACATCACATATCCATGGTGTCACACAGTCAATATTGGACCATTCTGATGTAGGATTTTAAAATTAAAGGCTAAAATGTCCAAGTAAATCTACAGTATATTTGACATCTTTTTCAGGCTGTTAAAGCCATATTTTACTCTTTTTCAGGCAACTGTAGAACGGAATCCTCCTGTTAAACCAGCTTCATTCCAAGTCTGAGAGAAACATCACATATCCATGGTGTCACACAGTCAATATTGGACCATTCTGATGTAGGATTTTAAAATTAAAGGCTAAAATGTCCAAGTAAATCTACAGTATATTTGACATCTTTTTCAGGCTGTTAAAGCCATATTTTACTCTTTTTCAGGCAACTGTAGAACGGAATCCTCCTGTTAAACCAGCTTCATTCCAAGTCTGAGAGAAACATCACATATCCATGGTGTCACACAGTCAATATTGGACCATTCTGATGTAGGATTTTAAAATTAAAGGCTAAAATGTCCAAGTAAATCTACAGTATATTTGACATCTTTTTCAGGCTGTTAAAGCCATATTTTACTCTTTTTCAGGCAACTGTAGAACGGAATCCTCCTGTTAAACCAGCTTCATTCCAAGTCTGAGAGAAACATCACATATCCATGGTGTCACACAGTCAATATTGGACCATTCTGATGTAGGATTTTAAAATTAAAGGCTAAAATGTCCAAGTAAATCTACAGTATATTTGACATCTTTTTCAGGCTGTTAAAGCCATATTTTACTCTTTTTCAGGCAACTGTAGAACGGAATCCTCCTGTTAAACCAGCTTCATTCCAAGTCTGAGAGAAACATCACATATCCATGGTGTCACACAGTCAATATTGGACCATTCTGATGTAGGATTTTAAAATTAAAGGCTAAAATGTCCAAGTAAATCTACAGTATATTTGACATCTTTTTCAGGCTGTTAAAGCCATATTTTACTCTTTTTCAGGCAACTGTAGAACGGAATCCTCCTGTTAAACCAGCTTCATTCCAAGTCTGAGAGAAACATCACATATCCATGGTGTCACACAGTCAATATTGGACCATTCTGATGTAGGATTTTAAAATTAAAGGCTAAAATGTCCAAGTAAATCTACAGTATATTTGACATCTTTTTCAGGCTGTTAAAGCCATATTTTACTCTTTTTCAGGCAACTGTAGAACGGAATCCTCCTGTTAAACCAGCTTCATTCCAAGTCTGAGAGAAACATCACATATCCATGGTGTCACACAGTCAATATTGGACCATTCTGATGTAGGATTTTAAAATTAAAGGCTAAAATGTCCAAGTAAATCTACAGTATATTTGACATCTTTTTCAGGCTGTTAAAGCCATATTTTACTCTTTTTCAGGCAACTGTAGAACGGAATCCTCCTGTTAAACCAGCTTCATTCCAAGTCTGAGAGAAACATCACATATCCATGGTGTCACACAGTCAATATTGGACCATTCTGATGTAGGATTTTAAAATTAAAGGCTAAAATGTCCAAGTAAATCTACAGTATATTTGACATCTTTTTCAGGCTGTTAAAGCCATATTTTACTCTTTTTCAGGCAACTGTAGAACGGAATCCTCCTGTTAAACCAGCTTCATTCCAAGTCTGAGAGAAACATCACATATCCATGGTGTCACACAGTCAATATTGGACCATTCTGATGTAGGATTTTAAAATTAAAGGCTAAAATGTCCAAGTAAATCTACAGTATATTTGACATCTTTTTCAGGCTGTTAAAGCCATATTTTACTCTTTTTCAGGCAACTGTAGAACGGAATCCTCCTGTTAAACCAGCTTCATTCCAAGTCTGAGAGAAACATCACATATCCATGGTGTCACACAGTCAATATTGGACCATTCTGATGTAGGATTTTAAAATTAAAGGCTAAAATGTCCAAGTAAATCTACAGTATATTTGACATCTTTTTCAGGTTGTTAAAGCCATATTTTACTCTTTTTCAGGCAACCGTAGAACGGAATCCTCCTGTTAAACCAGCTTCATTCCAAGTCTGAGAGAAACATCACATATCCCTGGTGTCACACAGTCAATATTGGACCATTCTGATGTAGGATTTTAAAATTAAAGGCTAAAATGTCCAAGTAAATCTACAGTATATTTGACATCTTTTTCAGGCTGTTAAAGCCATATTTTACTCTTTTTCAGGCAACCGTAGAACGGAATCCTCCTGTTAAACCAGCTTCATTCCAAGTCTGAGAGAAACATCACATATCCCTGGTGTCACACAGTCAATATTGGACCATTCTGATGTAGGATTTTAAAATTAAAGGCTAAAATGTCCAAGTAAATCTACAGTATATTTGACATCTTTTTCAGGCTGTTAAAGCCATATTTTACTCTTTTTCAGGCAACTGTAGAACGGAATCCTCCTGTTAAACCAGCTTCATTCCAAGTCTGAGAGAAACATCACATATCCATGGTGTCACACAGTCAATATTGGACCATTCTGATGTAGGATTTTAAAATTAAAGGCTAAAATGTCCAAGTAAATCTACAGTATATTTGACATCTTTTTCAGGCTGTTAAAGCCATATTTTACTCTTTTTCAGGCAACTGTAGAACGGAATCCTCCTGTTAAACCAGCTTCATTCCAAGTCTGAGAGAAACATCACATATCCATGGTGTCACACAGTCAATATTGGACCATTCTGATGTAGGATTTTAAAATTAAAGGCTAAAATGTCCAAGTAAATCTACAGTATATTTGACATCTTTTTCAGGCTGTTAAAGCCATATTTTACTCTTTTTCAGGCAACTGTAGAACGGAATCCTCCTGTTAAACCAGCTTCATTCCAAGTCTGAGAGAAACATCACATATCCATGGTGTCACACAGTCAATATTGGACCATTCTGATGTAGGATTTTAAAATTAAAGGCTAAAATGTCCAAGTAAATCTACAGTATATTTGACATCTTTTTCAGGCTGTTAAAGCCATATTTTACTCTTTTTCAGGCAACTGTAGAACGGAATCCTCCTGTTAAACCAGCTTCATTCCAAGTCTGAGAGAAACATCACATATCCATGGTGTCACACAGTCAATATTGGACCATTCTGATGTAGGATTTTAAAATTAAAGGCTAAAATGTCCAAGTAAATCTACAGTATATTTGACATCTTTTTCAGGCTGTTAAAGCCATATTTTACTCTTTTTCAGGCAACTGTAGAACGGAATCCTCCTGTTAAACCAGCTTCATTCCAAGTCTGAGAGAAACATCACATATCCATGGTGTCACACAGTCAATATTGGACCATTCTGATGTAGGATTTTAAAATTAAAGGCTAAAATGTCCAAGTAAATCTACAGTATATTTGACATCTTTTTCAGGCTGTTAAAGCCATATTTTACTCTTTTTCAGGCAACTGTAGAACGGAATCCTCCTGTTAAACCAGCTTCATTCCAAGTCTGAGAGAAACATCACATATCCATGGTGTCACACAGTCAATATTGGACCATTCTGATGTAGGATTTTAAAATTAAAGGCTAAAATGTCCAAGTAAATCTACAGTATATTTGACATCTTTTTCAGGCTGTTAAAGCCATATTTTACTCTTTTTCAGGCAACTGTAGAACGGAATCCTCCTGTTAAACCAGCTTCATTCCAAGTCTGAGAGAAACATCACATATCCATGGTGTCACACAGTCAATATTGGACCATTCTGATGTAGGATTTTAAAATTAAAGGCTAAAATGTCCAAGTAAATCTACAGTATATTTGACATCTTTTTCAGGCTGTTAAAGCCATATTTTACTCTTTTTCAGGCAACTGTAGAACGGAATCCTCCTGTTAAACCAGCTTCATTCCAAGTCTGAGAGAAACATCACATATCCATGGTGTCACACAGTCAATATTGGACCATTCTGATGTAGGATTTTAAAATTAAAGGCTAAAATGTCCAAGTAAATCTACAGTATATTTGACATCTTTTTCAGGCTGTTAAAGCCATATTTTACTCTTTTTCAGGCAACCGTAGAACGGAATCCTCCTGTTAAACCAGCTTCATTCCAAGTCTGAGAGAAACATCACATATCCCTGGTGTCACACAGTCAATATTGGACCATTCTGATGTAGGATTTTAAAATTAAAGGCTAAAATGTCCAAGTAAATCTACAGTATATTTGACATCTTTTTCAGGCTGTTAAAGCCATATTTTACTCTTTTTCAGGCAACCGTAGAACGGAATCCTCCTGTTAAACCAGCTTCATTCCAAGTCTGAGAGAAACATCACATATCCCTGGTGTCACACAGTCAATATTGGACCATTCTGATGTAGGATTTTAAAATTAAAGGCTAAAATGTCCAAGTAAATCTACAGTATATTTGACATCTTTTTCAGGCTGTTAAAGCCATATTTTACTCTTTTTCAGGCAACTGTAGAACGGAATCCTCCTGTTAAACCAGCTTCATTCCAAGTCTGAGAGAAACATCACATATCCATGGTGTCACACAGTCAATATTGGACCATTCTGATGTAGGATTTTAAAATTAAAGGCTAAAATGTCCAAGTAAATCTACAGTATATTTGACATCTTTTTCAGGCTGTTAAAGCCATATTTTACTCTTTTTCAGGCAACTGTAGAACGGAATCCTCCTGTTAAACCAGCTTCATTCCAAGTCTGAGAGAAACATCACATATCCATGGTGTCACACAGTCAATATTGGACCATTCTGATGTAGGATTTTAAAATTAAAGGCTAAAATGTCCAAGTAAATCTACAGTATATTTGACATCTTTTTCAGGCTGTTAAAGCCATATTTTACTCTTTTTCAGGCAACTGTAGAACGGAATCCTCCTGTTAAACCAGCTTCATTCCAAGTCTGAGAGAAACATCACATATCCATGGTGTCACACAGTCAATATTGGACCATTCTGATGTAGGATTTTAAAATTAAAGGCTAAAATGTCCAAGTAAATCTACAGTATATTTGACATCTTTTTCAGGCTGTTAAAGCCATATTTTACTCTTTTTCAGGCAACTGTAGAACGGAATCCTCCTGTTAAACCAGCTTCATTCCAAGTCTGAGAGAAACATCACATATCCATGGTGTCACACAGTCAATATTGGACCATTCTGATGTAGGATTTTAAAATTAAAGGCTAAAATGTCCAAGTAAATCTACAGTATATTTGACATCTTTTTCAGGCTGTTAAAGCCATATTTTACTCTTTTTCAGGCAACTGTAGAACGGAATCCTCCTGTTAAACCAGCTTCATTCCAAGTCTGAGAGAAACATCACATATCCATGGTGTCACACAGTCAATATTGGACCATTCTGATGTAGGATTTTAAAATTAAAGGCTAAAATGTCCAAGTAAATCTACAGTATATTTGACATCTTTTTCAGGCTGTTAAAGCCATATTTTACTCTTTTTCAGGCAACTGTAGAACGGAATCCTCCTGTTAAACCAGCTTCATTCCAAGTCTGAGAGAAACATCACATATCCATGGTGTCACACAGTCAATATTGGACCATTCTGATGTAGGATTTTAAAATTAAAGGCTAAAATGTCCAAGTAAATCTACAGTATATTTGACATCTTTTTCAGGCTGTTAAAGCCATATTTTACTCTTTTTCAGGCAACTGTAGAACGGAATCCTCCTGTTAAACCAGCTTCATTCCAAGTCTGAGAGAAACATCACATATCCATGGTGTCACACAGTCAATATTGGACCATTCTGATGTAGGATTTTAAAATTAAAGGCTAAAATGTCCAAGTAAATCTACAGTATATTTGACATCTTTTTCAGGCTGTTAAAGCCATATTTTACTCTTTTTCAGGCAACTGTAGAACGGAATCCTCCTGTTAAACCAGCTTCATTCCAAGTCTGAGAGAAACATCACATATCCATGGTGTCACACAGTCAATATTGGACCATTCTGATGTAGGATTTTAAAATTAAAGGCTAAAATGTCCAAGTAAATCTACAGTATATTTGACATCTTTTTCAGGCTGTTAAAGCCATATTTTACTCTTTTTCAGGCAACTGTAGAACGGAATCCTCCTGTTAAACCAGCTTCATTCCAAGTCTGAGAGAAACATCACATATCCATGGTGTCACACAGTCAATATTGGACCATTCTGATGTAGGATTTTAAAATTAAAGGCTAAAATGTCCAAGTAAATCTACAGTATATTTGACATCTTTTTCAGGCTGTTAAAGCCATATTTTACTCTTTTTCAGGCAACTGTAGAACGGAATCCTCCTGTTAAACCAGCTTCATTCCAAGTCTGAGAGAAACATCACATATCCATGGTGTCACACAGTCAATATTGGACCATTCTGATGTAGGATTTTAAAATTAAAGGCTAAAATGTCCAAGTAAATCTACAGTATATTTGACATCTTTTTCAGGCTGTTAAAGCCATATTTTACTCTTTTTCAGGCAACTGTAGAACGGAATCCTCCTGTTAAACCAGCTTCATTCCAAGTCTGAGAGAAACATCACATATCCATGGTGTCACACAGTCAATATTGGACCATTCTGATGTAGGATTTTAAAATTAAAGGCTAAAATGTCCAAGTAAATCTACAGTATATTTGACATCTTTTTCAGGCTGTTAAAGCCATATTTTACTCTTTTTCAGGCAACTGTAGAACGGAATCCTCCTGTTAAACCAGCTTCATTCCAAGTCTGAGAGAAACATCACATATCCATGGTGTCACACAGTCAATATTGGACCATTCTGATGTAGGATTTTAAAATTAAAGGCTAAAATGTCCAAGTAAATCTACAGTATATTTGACATCTTTTTCAGGCTGTTAAAGCCATATTTTACTCTTTTTCAGGCAACTGTAGAACGGAATCCTCCTGTTAAACCAGCTTCATTCCAAGTCTGAGAGAAACATCACATATCCATGGTGTCACACAGTCAATATTGGACCATTCTGATGTAGGATTTTAAAATTAAAGGCTAAAATGTCCAAGTAAATCTACAGTATATTTGACATCTTTTTCAGGCTGTTAAAGCCATATTTTACTCTTTTTCAGGCAACTGTAGAACGGAATCCTCCTGTTAAACCAGCTTCATTCCAAGTCTGAGAGAAACATCACATATCCATGGTGTCACACAGTCAATATTGGACCATTCTGATGTAGGATTTTAAAATTAAAGGCTAAAATGTCCAAGTAAATCTACAGTATATTTGACATCTTTTTCAGGCTGTTAAAGCCATATTTTACTCTTTTTCAGGCAACTGTAGAACGGAATCCTCCTGTTAAACCAGCTTCATTCCAAGTCTGAGAGAAACATCACATATCCATGGTGTCACACAGTCAATATTGGACCATTCTGATGTAGGATTTTAAAATTAAAGGCTAAAATGTCCAAGTAAATCTACAGTATATTTGACATCTTTTTCAGGCTGTTAAAGCCATATTTTACTCTTTTTCAGGCAACTGTAGAACGGAATCCTCCTGTTAAACCAGCTTCATTCCAAGTCTGAGAGAAACATCACATATCCATGGTGTCACACAGTCAATATTGGACCATTCTGATGTAGGATTTTAAAATTAAAGGCTAAAATGTCCAAGTAAATCTACAGTATATTTGACATCTTTTTCAGGCTGTTAAAGCCATATTTTACTCTTTTTCAGGCAACTGTAGAACGGAATCCTCCTGTTAAACCAGCTTCATTCCAAGTCTGAGAGAAACATCACATATCCATGGTGTCACACAGTCAATATTGGACCATTCTGATGTAGGATTTTAAAATTAAAGGCTAAAATGTCCAAGTAAATCTACAGTATATTTGACATCTTTTTCAGGCTGTTAAAGCCATATTTTACTCTTTTTCAGGCAACTGTAGAACGGAATCCTCCTGTTAAACCAGCTTCATTCCAAGTCTGAGAGAAACATCACATATCCATGGTGTCACACAGTCAATATTGGACCATTCTGATGTAGGATTTTAAAATTAAAGGCTAAAATGTCCAAGTAAATCTACAGTATATTTGACATCTTTTTCAGGCTGTTAAAGCCATATTTTACTCTTTTTCAGGCAACTGTAGAACGGAATCCTCCTGTTAAACCAGCTTCATTCCAAGTCTGAGAGAAACATCACATATCCATGGTGTCACACAGTCAATATTGGACCATTCTGATGTAGGATTTTAAAATTAAAGGCTAAAATGTCCAAGTAAATCTACAGTATATTTGACATCTTTTTCAGGCTGTTAAAGCCATATTTTACTCTTTTTCAGGCAACTGTAGAACGGAATCCTCCTGTTAAACCAGCTTCATTCCAAGTCTGAGAGAAACATCACATATCCATGGTGTCACACAGTCAATATTGGACCATTCTGATGTAGGATTTTAAAATTAAAGGCTAAAATGTCCAAGTAAATCTACAGTATATTTGACATCTTTTTCAGGCTGTTAAAGCCATATTTTACTCTTTTTCAGGCAACTGTAGAACGGAATCCTCCTGTTAAACCAGCTTCATTCCAAGTCTGAGAGAAACATCACATATCCATGGTGTCACACAGTCAATATTGGACCATTCTGATGTAGGATTTTAAAATTAAAGGCTAAAATGTCCAAGTAAATCTACAGTATATTTGACATCTTTTTCAGGCTGTTAAAGCCATATTTTACTCTTTTTCAGGCAACTGTAGAACGGAATCCTCCTGTTAAACCAGCTTCATTCCAAGTCTGAGAGAAACATCACATATCCATGGTGTCACACAGTCAATATTGGACCATTCTGATGTAGGATTTTAAAATTAAAGGCTAAAATGTCCAAGTAAATCTACAGTATATTTGACATCTTTTTCAGGCTGTTAAAGCCATATTTTACTCTTTTTCAGGCAACTGTAGAACGGAATCCTCCTGTTAAACCAGCTTCATTCCAAGTCTGAGAGAAACATCACATATCCATGGTGTCACACAGTCAATATTGGACCATTCTGATGTAGGATTTTAAAATTAAAGGCTAAAATGTCCAAGTAAATCTACAGTATATTTGACATCTTTTTCAGGCTGTTAAAGCCATATTTTACTCTTTTTCAGGCAACTGTAGAACGGAATCCTCCTGTTAAACCAGCTTCATTCCAAGTCTGAGAGAACATCACATATCCATGGTGTCACACAGTCAATATTGGACCATTCTGATGTAGGATTTTAAAATTAAAGGCTAAAATGTCCAAGTCTCCATATATGGGCATGCACCCATATATGAGTCATGACTTCCGTTTCAAAGGACGGACCTCGCTAGCGGCTGAATTGAGCTGAGCGATGAATTATGGACAAAAGTGAATAAATCTTGGATGTAAAGGTATGGATTAATGTCAACAAACCCCAAAAAGGCAGAAGTTCAGGCTGGATAGAAAATCACCTGTAGAGGCTAGAATGACCGGAAAGACTTCCGTAACCACTAACATTAGGTTTTAGCCACAATTTTCGGCGAGTTTCTATGTGTTCAGAGGTTAAGGTCTATTTGGGGATCTGTCTGTTTTTGGTTATTTGGGTTGGTGGATTAGCCCACCCACCTTTCTAAACCACTAACCCTGGTCCATAATCCCTTTCTAAACCACTAACCCTGGTTCCTACTCCCTGCCCACAGAGCTGGTATCTCTGTAGCTCGGAGGAGAGCCAGTCGGACACTCTCTTGTGGCTGACTGGAGGTCAGGGCTTCGTTCAGGGAGGCCTCCCAGACCAACTGATCCTGCAGTGCCCAGTCTCTGCCGAGGCCGCTGGCCTCGAGCAACCTGAGCAGGAACTCCAACTAGCTCAGCTCCAGTTACGACCGGTTAGGGTCTGTTTGGGGATCTGTGTGTTTTTGGTTATTTGGTTTGGTGGTTTGACCACACACCTTTCTAAACCACTAACCTTGGTCCCTAATCCTTACCCACAGAGCTGGTAGCTCTGTAGCTCGGAGGAGAGCCGGTCGGACCCTCTGTGGCTGACTGGGGGTCAGCGGCTTCGGGCAGGGAGGCCTCTCAGACCAACTGTTCCTGCAGCGCCCAATATCTGCCGAGGCCGCTTGCCTCCAGAAGCCGGAGCAGAAGCTCCAACCAGTTCAGTTCCAGTTACGACCGGTTAGGGTCTGTTCGGGGATCTGTCTGTATTTGGTTATTTGGTTTGGTGGTTTGACCCACACACCTTTCTAAACCACTAACCTTGGTCCCAATCCTTACCCACAGAGCTAGTAGCTCTGTAGCTCGGAGGAGAGCCGGTCGGACCCTCTGTGGCTGACTGGGGTTCAGCGGCTTCGGGCAGGGAGGCCTCTCAGACCAACTGTTCCTGCAGCGCCCAGTCTCTGCCGAGGCCGCTGGCCTCCAGAAGCCGGAGCAGAAGCTCAACCAGTTCAGCTCCAGTTACGACCGGTTAGGGTCTGTTCGGTGATCTGTCTGTTTTTTGGTTAATTGGTTTGGTGGTTTGACCCACACACCTTTCTAAACCACTAACCTTGGGAAATTAAAGCTTTACCAGAAAAAAAAAAAAAAATGAAACAGAAGAATTGTCCTGCAAGTTTGATTCTATTTTAGTGAAAAATAAAAACTGGTGCACAGATGATAGAAAATCTATCTAAAACATGATGTGCTATGGTTTACAAAACAGCCCATGAACCCAAGAAAGGAATAATATGTAGATGCTTGTGGTTTCATGTTTATTATTTTTGGACCCTTGTTAACTTCCTGTCAGTTGATGTTAACTTTTGAACGTACACATGTTTCAGCCTTTAACCCTTGTATTGTCCTTTGTTTCACAGGGACATGTTTAGTTTATGTGACTTTTTGTAGTAGCCTGCCGTTGTGCTTTGGGGTCCCAAGACACCGCTTTCATTCAATGTCAAATGTCATCGTGGCCTCATCCTTTGGGTCTCAGAGATGAGACCCGTCCTTGTTCGATGTCATTGTTCTACTACCCTTGTAGGGTAGTAGTTGTTCGGGCCTCGCCCACGCGGGCCAAGAGGCTACGGGCAAACACAGTCGGCACAGTAGTTGGCCGCGTGCAGCAGATGTATCTCTTGCAGCCACGGCACACAATGTGTGATTTGCGGTCCTTTCTCTCTGGGCAGAGCTGACACCGCTTCCTCTTGCTGTGCACTCTCGGCGTGTCCGGTTCAGAATCCCCGTCCTCCTCAAGGCCCCTTGTGACTGTGCCGACGCCGCCACCGCCGCAGGACGTCCTTGCCGTGGCGACGGCTTTGACAAGCGCAGCGGACGCCTCCGTGCGAGGCAGGCGCCGCCGTCTCGATGAGCGGATTCACAAGCGCCCTTCCCAACTGCTCGAGGAATGCCCTCCTCTTGTTGAGCTTGCCGCGCATCCTCGGGCCTGAGCTCTCGCCACAGCACAAAGGAGTTGTAGGCGGACACGTCGAGGATGTTGTGGAACACGGCGAGGCCAGCGGGCCGTATTCCTGCGGCACCTGTACGTGCCCACGAGCTTGTCCAGGTTATCCACGCCACCCTTGGTGTGGTTGTAGTGGAGTATGATGTCGGGTTTGCCTTGCCTGCCGGGTCCGACGCGCGCATCCCCGTGTGCAGCGTGCTCAGCAGCACCACGTTCCTGTGCCTCTTGGGCACGTAGGACACCAGAGTGGCGACGGGCGTGAAGGCAAACTTGGACGAGAAGACCTCGCGGCCCTTGGTGGCGAGCAACGCTCGGCAGCTTGGGCTTGTTTTTACGCATCGTGCCCACCACGGTGAGCGCTCGACGAGCAGCCGCTGGGCCAGCGCGTAGGAGGTGAAAAGTTGTCACACGTCACGTTACGCGGCCCTCAGGCCGTCGGTCACGTCCAGCACCACGCGGGCGCCAGATTCCTCTCGGGCGTGCCGCCACGGGTTTGCCCGTGTAGAGCTGCATGTGCCATGCGTAGCTGGAGCCGGCATCGCAGGCCACCCACGACATGAGTCCGTACCTGGCGGGCTTGCTGGGCATGTACTGGCGGAAGGCGCATCGACCTTGTGGAAGCAGCGTATCCAAACAAGATCATGGAACGAGATGGAAGAAGAAGAAAAATGTAAAACCACACACACACACACACACACACACACACATTGTACGGCAATGGTAAAAAATAAATAAATAAAATAAAATAAAAAATAAAAACTAAGCAATACAACACCTCGAAGGGCACCAGCTGCTCGTCCACCGTCACGTCGGCACCCGGGTTGTAGAGGCGAGGCAGCTGCCGTCCACGCGTCCCACACCTCTCGTACGGCCGCCAGTTTGTCCGAGGCTCGTCGGGCAGCTCTCGACTGCGATCGTCGAATCGCAACAGTCTAGAGTACGTGTGGAACTGCTTGATTGGCATCGTGGCGCGGAAAATGGCCCTGCCACTCTCCTTGTGCCACAGGCTCTCCAAGGCCTCGTTGCGGGACCGGTAGACGCCCGCGAGGATCAGCAGACCGAGGTAGGCTCGCAGGTCCATGACGCCCATCGCTTTCCACTTGCCGGCTGTGGCACATCTCCTTTGACCCTCAAGGTTTGTGGCGGCCACAACCATGTCTTCGATTTGCCACGTGACAAACAGGCCAAACGCAGAGACTATGTCGTGGACGTGTTCCGCGGCATACTCTGTGGGTCCCGGGCTCTGTAGGAACAGCGCAGCGGCAGCAGCAGCAGCAGCAGCAGCGTGTGTCGTGTCCTCTTCTTGGTCGGGTTTGTCATTTTCGATGGCGTGGCGATGAGGTCCAGGGCAACTGGGATGATACGTTTTTGAGGACCATTTGATTTTGCCATCTTTTGACAAAAATGTTTCCTCATCCTGCTGGTCCTCCTCTTGCCCCTCGTCTTCACTGCCTTCTTCTTCTTCTTCTTCTTCTTCGTCGTGTCGTCTTCTTCTTCGTCTTCTTCTTCGGTCCCTTCTTGTCCACCTTCTTCTTCTTCTTCTTCATTTACTTGTTCTCCTTCGTCTTGGACTTCAACGTCCTCTTGGCCTTGGTCATCGTCTTTGTTGTTGTTGTCATCGTTGTTGTCACAGCAGCAGTCTTTTTCTCTGCCGTGGTCGTGTATGTGTTGGTCCTCTTGTGATGCACACCGCCGCCATCAGAGTTACGGTGGTGGTGGTGGTGTTTGTTGTCAACGTGTTTGTCGCGGGCCTCTTGTACTTTTTCTCTTTTTGTACCTTGGCTTCAGCGGTGACATTGCGAGCCGCGGTGCCGCTCATGAGAATCCGATGCAGCTTCAACTCCAGAGTCAAACGACCGACCATGGTGCCGTTGCACCCGGCTGTGCCCAGCCACGTGCAAAAAGCTCACAGGTCAAGACAAATGTGTCTACAGTGTATACTGGGTGTGTTGTGTGTGTGTGTGTGTGTGTGTGTGTGTATAATAAAATAATTAGTAGACTAAGGTCAAGCCTTTGGTTGTTGTTATTGTTTTTTTTTTTTTTTTAACCTAACTTTCCACTCGCCTTTGCCTTTCCTGTTTTGATTACAACTACAAGCCACTGGCCAGGATCCCAGGGACTCAAAGGCGGGACAATGCGAGGGTAGCAGAACTAAGACAATCGATTGAATGTACCACGGGTCCCAGGACCCAAAGGACAACGTCAAGGGTCCCCAGGACCCAAAGGAGAGCACGATGGGTCCCTGGGACCCAAAGGACAACGTCAAGGGTCCCCAGGACCCAAAGGAGGCACGATGGGTCCCTGGGACCCAAAGGACAAGGCCGCGTCCCGGGACCCGAAGGACAATACAAGGGGTCCCGGGGCCCAAAGGACAAGGCCACGGGTCCTGGGGACCCGAAGGGACAACGTCCAATGGTCCCCGGACCCAAAGGACAACGTCAAGGGTCCTGTGACCCGAAAGGACAACGTCAAGGGTCCCGTGACCCAAAGGACAAGGCCGCGGGTCCCTCTGACCCAAAGGACAACGTCAAGGGTCCCCGGACCCGAAAGGACAACGCCATGGGTCCCTGTGACCCAAAGGACAACGCCGCGGGTCCACTTGACCCAAAGGACAACGCCGCGGGTCCACGTGACCCAAAGGACAACGCCGGGTCCACGTGACCCAAAGGACACGCCAGGGTCCGCGGGACCCAAAGGACAACGTCAAGGATCCCCGTGACCCAAAGGACAACGTCAAGGGTCCCCATGACCCAAAGGACAACGTCAAGGGTCCTCGTGACCCAAAGGACAACGTCAAGGGTCCTGGGACCCGAAAGGCCAACGTCAAGGGTCCTTGTGACCCAAAGGACAACGTCAAGGGTCCCTGGGACCCGAAAGGACAACGTCAAGGGTCCCTGGGACCCGAAGGACAACGTCAAGGGTCCCCTTGACCCGAAGGACAACGCTATGGGTAAAACTGCACGGGTCCCGGGACCGAAGGACAACACAAGGGTTAAAGTTCACCTTTAACAACAACTTTTTCAGAGTCTTAACTCAGGAGTCATCCATCATATAGCTTAGAAACAGCCAAATCCTGGACTATTTTGAATTCCAAAGTCCATTTTGTGACCTAAACAAAGTGAATGAGTCTAGGAGTGGTAATCTCAAGGAGTTTGCACATGTATTTGCCATGGGGAGCAGAGTCATCCAGGAACTCTATTTGTGGCGGTGGTTCCAAGCCAGATGGGGAAGTGAAGAAAACCCAGTAGCAAACATCAAAACATCTTCCACAGACCCAGCAGCCTGGCCTTCTACAAAGAAAAACAATTCAGATAAATCATTGGCATGTTTTCTTAACAAATTATAAAAAACAAACTAGCAAACAAACCTCCACAATCAAGGAGATAATCTGCCCAGTAGGCCATGGTTTGACTTTCTTTAAGTCTTCGATTACTCCCTGAAGGACTGAGGTCAGGTTTGAAGAGTTTCTCAAGTTCAAAAGCAGTGAGTTGCTTTTCAGAGGTGCACAGAACAGGGGTAAGCCAAGTAGGATGTTGTTGTAGTGCAGTCAAAACTCCGGGTTGAAAGACCATCTCTGAATCTACATAGTGAACACAAACATTGATTCACTGCTGTGTAGTGCCAATTTAAATTATCTAAAGAAAACAAATATTCTCTTCTCTACAATTACTATCCACCTTAAACATTTGGGGGAAATAGTTGTGTTAATTGATTTAAAGAACCCTATTTTTGCATTGCACATTAAAAATTAATTGTTACAATTTAACTATTAAACACAAAAAAAAAAAAAAAGACTGGAATGACAAATGGCTGGGTGGCTTGAGCACTTATACAGTGCCTTCAGAAAGTCTACACATCCCATGCAATTTTTCTAAACTTTGTGTTATAGATTTAATTTAAAATATGATTCATCATCAGTCTACATAAGAAAAGCAAAAACAGGTTTTAGAAAATTGTAGCAAATTTAATTAAAAAAGGAAAATTAAATATCAAATTCGCAAAAGTTAATGAGCCTTTTCTCAGTATGCTGTTGAAGCACCCATGGAAGTAATTCCTGCCTGGATTTCTCGTATGAAGCTACAGCCTTTACACACCCATCAACATCAACATCACCACACTATATCTGTATATATTTTCATGGACACTTATATTAAAACCTCTCTGCATGTAAATGAATCTCTGTGAAAACTGAGGGCAGGAATAGATTCAGATGTAAATGACACTGATACAGTATTGAGCAGGTGGTTGGATAAACAGCAGCAGTCATCAAGGATTTGATGGATCAAGTGAGCCTCAAACCATCACTCTGCTGCCAGATGTGCAGCAGAGGTGGATGGATCACTTTAAGGGGTAACTGGACTGATTTTCCTCTTGAATTCTATGGAGTTAGTAGTCAGAAATAGAATCTAATTTCTGTTTTTGCTTTGTCATTATGATGTATTGTGTGTAGATTGAGGAAAAAGATTAATATCTATTTTTATTTGAATCTATAAGGTGTGCAGACCTAATGAAGGCACTGTAGTTTGACACAAGACAGAGTGAAGCAACATACAAATTCTGCCAGTGACAAATTGATAACATAAACCAAACATGAGTCGATGAGGCATTTTAAACTAAAAATTGTTACATAACATTCATAAAAAGAAAATATCATCTTACCTATCAATTACAGATGAGTTGCGGTCAATAATTTACCACTGAAGGTAGTCTGACACAATTTCTTTCTTTTCTTCCACAGTAGCTACATGTCTCAGACAACCTGCTGTCTGTAACATTGTGCTGTGTCTCATCATTAATTCTTGCAGAGCATCCAATAAAGCAGCATTCTCAATCTGAAAGCCATGAAAAGATAAACACCCCAGTCAGTAACTGTATGCACTATATCTCCTTGCCTATTTTTTAATGACTTACATAGCAGGGTGTAATCTTACAGCATCAAAAACTAAAATTAATGAAACAGATTCTGCATGTGATATAGGAAGTAAACATTGTCTCGTAAAACTGCCCTACCATGCTGTAGCCCTTATGCTATTCTCACCTCTTGCAAAGCTTTCCCTATTTCTTCATCAGTTATTAAATTAATTGGTGCTTTGAATGAAGGCTGGCCTGAAAGATAATGTACAAGATCTTCTGACAGGAAATGGTGTCCTGGACCTCCATGCACAACTGACACAGCAATCATCTTACCTGCCAGGTAGTACTCATCCTCCTAACAGCTGTGAATGAAGTCATATTGCAAAATTATAACAAAAATGTATTATTTACTGTAATATACAAGCATATGTCATGTGATATATATGGTCAATGATCATAAACCAACCATTAGTAGCCTATAGTACACATCTAACCGATATGCATACCATTTGCATTGTAGACCAAGAACCGATGTCCTTCTGGTCCATCAAAAATGGGCCGGTCTTTTAGGTGTTTTATTAGTTAAAAACTCTTGTCTTGGACCACCAGTGTCAATTCCCTCTTCCAGAACACCAGTATCATCAGTAAATTTGACCAGCATGTCACAGGTTTCAGAATATGTTGTACGCTTGAAACCTCTGACTGCCCCATCCCAAACATTAGCCCTTGAGATGTTGAACCGACTGACTCTTTTAAGATCAATAGGAAGCAACAGGTTTGCTACGATGTCAGGTAATGTGACGTCCGTCTCCTCCTGTAATGACAAAAAGTAACTTCATTTGTGGATATTCTAGATAAACCAGAACTATTGCATTGTAAAATACTGGAGTGCTATAGTCACAAGCTGTCTTATTACATTGCTGTGTGTTGGAAATTCTTCACATTGACAGCAACTGGATCTTCGTCCTCTGGCTCAACATTGGGTGAAAACAGGTCTGTGTATTTACTGTTGGAAATGACCATTTCCATGTTAAAATATCTTAACAAAAATGTCTTCCCCATGTAATCAGTTAAATATAAATTATGTCAGGCATCATACTTTTTTTTTTTCCTTACCTGTAACAAGAAGTTTTTCTGGATTTGTTAATGGTCGATCCAGATCCTCAGCATCAGATATTACTATCCTTAAAACAGATTAAAATGTCTGAAACAACAACAACAACACTGGAAGCAATAAATTTCATGCAGCCACAGTATACCTTATTACCTGTCCTGGCTGAATTGTTGATGAATGTCCTGGTGCCAGTCTGAAACATGATAAAACATAAAAACGATTAGCTCCATGATAAAGACTATAATGTAGTTCTGAGTAACACATAGTAGTAGGTGGGTCTTTTCTAGTGGCCAGGGTGTTCTGGGCTAGAGTGGGTGTTGTAGACATCTTAAAATCAGCAGATGTCCTTCCGGCGTACAATAGTCAAATCATGTTAACATTATGTATACAGCCAAGATTCCTACTGGTTGATTATCACTAGAAAAAAACAGTCTCTCATTACATCTATTTGACTCCTGACAAAGTTCAGAGAAAAGTTTGTTTAATTGGTTCTGGATGACTGTGGCAATTCAATAAAGGCCTATGTGGGATCCTCAATGTTTTTTTTTTTTTTTAATAGTTTGGTTAATTCATTTGTGTTTATTCCTGAAAGAGAAACTGTATTTCTGTAGGTTTATTCTGTGATGGAATAACACAGGTTTTTGAACCAAAAAATTGAAGTACTCCTAAACACAGGCAGCTGTGTGTGGTTTAGGTAGGGAGCAAGCTACAGAAACAGTCAATAGCATGTAGCAACGTTGAGCTCATGTGCAGGGTTTCTGTATTTCCAGGTGAGCAAAAGTGAAAAAAACATCTCCAAAAATAGCAAAATAAATGTTTAATGTGTACATGAATGAGTAGTGAAATATCTGCTAAATAGCGCTTTACCTGGTAGTGAAAGCACTGTAACCCAATAAAATTAATTATTATTTCCAGTCAAGAACTAAAGAAATAATCTTAACCCATGAAAGCCTGAAAGTTCCTTTGTGTCCAAACGTGCAACACTTACCTTTCATCTTCAAGTTTGTGTTTAGGAGTACTTCAATTTTTTGGTTAAAAAACCTGAGAGGAAATGGATAAAATTATCAACAATTTTCAACAGCTTCCATTGTTGTTGTTCCATTACCACATACAGTATAAATCAATGCTGAATGGTTGTCTGTGTTACTGTATAATAGTACTGCAAAATAATCAAAACATGCCTTTTACCACTAAAATATTGACAGGACATAGATTTTATCCTTAAAATCCAATGTACATCCAATAAATTAATAAATACAAACATATTTTACATAAATACATATTTTAAAAAAGAGAAGTAACTGATACTAAAGTATCTAAGGTAACAAAGTGTCAGCTTGATTGAATTCAGCTCTGCTCCTTGTTGTGGTGACAATTTCAGAATCAGAGTCTGAGGTATCATCCACTGAAAAATATAAATCAAACAACCATTATCTATCCTCCAGCAGAGTATCTAAATATATAAAAACATTGAATCATGAGATCCACTAACCTCCTTTCTAGTGTTTTTTTAGGCAAATGAAAAAGTGATCCTGGAATATGCCTTTCCTATTTCCTTTTATATTCTGTCAATTTGAATGGCCTTTCTTACCCAGGCACATGGACCACCTCCGAGCAGCCTAGATACAAAAGGACATAAGGTCCTTCGTATGTCCTTGTTAAATGTTCTCATTTTCTGCACAGCTTGTTTTAGTAGATCAGGTGCTGCTACTTCCGGTCGGTAAATAACGGAAGCGTTTTAAGTCAGTTCCATCAGTTCCATGTGGCACCATCAATCCTACGTTTATCTAGTAAAATAAACATAAATAATTTATACTTAGGTAAAATAAATATACACATATACACAAATACATATAAAGCTTTGCAAAATTGTATAGGACGGTCAAACTTACCTGGACGTGTTTTCTTTCTTTAGGCCTATTACTTTGTTTTGGCCCATAGTTAAAAGACTGTCGTTCTTTTGACTTTGAGCCTCTGTACTCCATGAACTGTTTGTATGATGGGCATGGTTGTTCGGCTGAAATGGACAGATTTCCGTTTCAAAATAGAAAGTCAGAAGCCGCTCAAAAAATCATAGCATTACTGACTTTTATTCAGATAGCTAGCCTCAGATAGCCTCAGATAGCTAGCATTTTTTGTTTTGCTACAATTACTTTGAATAGCACTGTCCGGCCGTTGAGACGTCGCCTGTGTTCCAGGTATTTCCGTCTGGTCGCGTCCTTTAAAACTCCAAACACCAGCTACACATAAAGCAAAACGCGTAAAGGTGTTCTGTTACTGTCATTTCAACAGTTTTACATTTGTTTCTTAACAGAAGCTGCTATTCACACATCTCCATGCAGGAAACATCCGATCCGGCCTCTTCTGAACTTTTTGGGACGTTTCAAGCTTGTTACTGTCATTTCAACAGTTTTACATTAGTTTCTTAACAGAAGCTACTATTCACACATCTCCATGCAGGAAACGTGCGTTTGGCTTCTTCTGAACTTTTTGTGACATTTCAAGCTTGTTACTGTCATTTCAACAGTTTTACATTAGTTTCTTAACAGAAGCTGCTATTCACACATATCTCCATGCAGGAAAGTGCGTTTGGCCTCTTCTGAACTTTTTGTGACATTTCAAGCTTGTTACTGTCATTTCAACAGTTTTACATTAGTTTCTTAACAGAAGCTGCTATTCACAAATCTCCATGCAGGAAACGTCCGATCCGGCCTCTTCTGAACTTTTTGTGACGTTTCAAGCTTGTTACTGTCATTTCAACAGTTTTACATTAGTTTCTTAACAGTTGCTGCTATACACACTTCTCTATGCAGGATACGTGCGTTTTGGCCTCTTCTGAACTTTTTGTGACATTTCAAGCTTGTTACTGTCATTTCAACAGTTTTACATTAGTTTCTTAACAGAAGCTGCTATTCACACATATCTCCATGGAGGAAACGTGCGTTTTGGCCTCTTCTGAACTTTTTGACATTTCAAGCTTGTTACTGTCATTTCAACAGTTTTACATTAGTTTCTTAACAGAAGCTGCTATTCACACATATCTCCATGCAGGAAACGTCCGTTGGCCTCTTCTGAACTTTTTGTGACGTTTCAAGCTTGTTACTGTCATTTCAACAGTTTTACATTAGTTTCTTAACAGTTGCCGCTATACACATATCTCCATGCAGGAAACGTGCATTTGGCCCTCTTCTGAGCTTTTTGTGACGTTTCAGTTTGTTACTGTCATTTCAACATTAGTTTCTTAACAGTTGCTGCTATTCACACAGCTCCATGCAGAAACGTGCGTTTCAGCCTCTTCTGAGCTTTTTGTGACGTTTCAAGCCTGTTACTGTCATTTCAACAGTTTTCCATTAATTTCTTAACAGAAGCTGCTATTCACACATCTCCATTCAGGAAACGTGTGTTTCGGCCCCTTCTGACCTTTTTGTGACGTTTCAAGCTTGTTACTGTCATTTCAACAGTTTTACATTAGTTTCTTAACAGTTGCTGCTATACACACTTCTCCATGCAGGAAACGTGCGTTTTGGCCTCTTCTGAACTTTTTGTGACATTTCAAGCTTGTTACTGTCATTTCAACAGTTTTACATTAGTTTCTTAACAGAAGCTGCTATTCACACATATCTCCATGCAGGAAACGTGCGTTCCGGCCTCTTCTGAACTTTTTGTGACGTTTCAAGCTTGTTACTGTCATTTCAACAGTTTTACATTAGTGTCTTAACAGAAGCTGCTATTCACATCTCCATCCAGGAAACGTGCATTTTGGCCTCTTCTGAGCTTTTGTGACGTTTCAAGCTTGTTACTGTCATTTCAACAGTTTTATTAGTTTCTTAACAGAAGATGCTATTCACACAAATCTCCATGCAGGAAACGTGCGTTTTGGCCTCTTCTGAGCTTTTTGTGACGTTTCAAGCTTGTTACTGTCATTTCAACAGTTTTACATTAGTTTCTTAACAGTTGCTGCTATACATATCTCCATGCAGGAAACGTGCATTTGGCCTCTTCTAAACTTTTTGTGACGTTTCAAGCTTGTTACTGTCATTTCAACAGTTTACATTTGTTTCTAAACAGTTGCTGCTATACACACATCTCCATCCAGGAAACGTGCATTTTGGCCTCTTCTGAGCTTTTGTGACGTTTCAAGCTTGTTACTGTCATTTCAACAGTTTACATTAGTTTCTTAACAGAAGATGCTATTCCACAAATCTCCATGCAGGAAACGTGCGTTTTGGCCTCTTCTGAGCTTTTTGTGACGTTTCAAGCTTGTTACTGTCATTTCAACAGTTTTACATTAGTTTCTTAACAGTTGCTGCTATACACATATCTCCATGCAGGAAACGTGCATTTGGCCCTCTTCTAAACTTTTTGTGACGTTTCAAGCTTGTTACTGTCATTTCAACAGTTTTACATTTGTTTCTAAACAGTTGCTGCTATACACATATCTCCATGCAGGAAACGTGCATTTGGCCCTCTTCTGAGCTTTTTGTGATGTTTCAAGTTTGTTACTGTCATTTCAACATTAGTTTCTTAACAATTGCTACTATTCACACAATCCATGCAGGAAACGTGCGTTTGGCCTCTTCTGAGCTTTTGTGACGTTTCAAGACTGTTACTGTCATTTCAACAGTTTTCCATTAATTTCTTAACAGAAGCTGCTATTCACACATCTCCATTCAGGAAACGTGTGTTTGGCCTTCTGACCTTTTTGTGACGTTTCAAGCTTGTTACTGTCATTTCAACAGTTTTACATTAGTTTCTTAACAGTTGCTGCTACACATCTCTATGCAGGATGTGCGTTTTGGCCTCTTCTGAACTTTTGTGACATTTCAAGCTTGTTACTATCATTTCAACAGTTTTACATTAGTTTCTTCACAGAAGCTGCTATACACACATATCTCCATGCAGGAAACGTGCGTTCCGGCCTCTTCTGAACTTTTGTGACGTTTCAAGCCTGTTACTGTCATTTCAACAGTTTCCATTAATTTCTTAACAGAAGCTGCTATTCACATCTACATTCAGGAAACGTGTGTTTCGGCCCCTTCTGACCTTTTTGTGACGTTTCAAACTTGTTACTCATTTCAACAGTTTTACATTAGTTTCTTAACAGAAGCTGCTATTCACACATATCTCCATGCAGGAAAGCGTGCGTTTGGCCTCTTCTGAACTTTTGTGACATTTCAAGCTTTCTGTCATTTCAACAGTTTTACATTAGTTTCTTAACAAAGCTGCTATTCACACATATCTCCATGCAGGAAACGTGCGTTCCGGCCTCTTCTGAACTTTTGTGACGTTTCAAGCTTGTTACTGTCATTTCAACAATTTTACATTAGTGTCTTAATAGAAGCTGCTATTCACATCTCCATCAGGAAGCGTGCATTTTGGCCTCTTCTGAGCTTTGTGATGTTTCAAGCTTGTTACTGTCATTTCAACAGTTTTACATTAGTTTCTTAACAGAAGATGCTATTCACACATATCTCCATGCAGGAAACGTCCGTTCGGCCTCTTCTGAACTTTTTGTGACGTTTCAAGCTTGTTACTGTCATTTCAACAGTTTTACATTAGTTTCTTAACAGAAGCTGCTATTCACACATATCTCCATGCAGGAAACGTGCGTTTTGGCCTCTTCTGAACTTTTTGTGACATTTCAAGCTTGCTACTGTCATTTCAACAGTTTTACATTAGTTTCTTAACAGAAGCTGCTATTCACACATATCTCCATGCAGGAAACGTGCGTTTTGGCCTCTTCTGAACTTTTTGTGACGTTTCAAGCTTGTTACTGTCATTTCAACAGTTTTACATTAGTTTCTTAACAGTTGCTGCTATACACATATCTCCATGCAGGAAACGTGCATTTGGCCCTCTTCTGAGCTTTTTGTGACGTTTCAAGTTTGTTACTGTCATTTCAACATTAGTTTCTTAACAGTTGCTGCTATTCACACAGCTCCATGCAGGAAACGTGCGTTTCGGCCTCTTCTGAGCTTTTTGTGACGTTTCAAGCTTGTTACTGTCATTTCAACAGTTTTCCATTAATTTCTTAACAGAAGCTGCTATTCACATCTCCATTCAGGAAACGTGTGTTTGGTATTCTGACCTTTTGTGACGTTTCAAGCTTGTTACTGTCATTTCCACAGTTTTACATTAGTTTCTTAACAGAAGCTGCTATTCACATATCTCAATGCAGGAAACGTCGTTCGGCCTCTTCTGAACTTTTGTGACGTTTCAAGCTTGTTACTGTCATTTCAACAGTTTTACATTAGTTTCTTAACAGAAGCTGCTATTCACACATATCTCCATGCAGGAAACGTGCGTTTTGGCCTCTTCTGAACTTTTTGTGACATTTCAAACTTGTTACTGTCATTTCAACAGTTTACATTAGTTTCTTAACAGAAGCTGCTATTCACACATATCTCCATGCAGAAAGCGTGCGTTTTGGCCTCTTCTGAACTTTTTGTGACGTTTCAAGTTTGTTACTCATTTCAACATTAGTTTCTTAACAGTTGCTGCTATTCACACAGCTCCATGCAGGAAACGTGCGTTTTGGCCTCTTCTGAGCTTTTGTGACGTTTCAAGCTTGTTACTGTCATTTCAACAGTTTACATTAGTTTCTTAACAGTTGCTACATTCACACATATCTCCATGCAGGAAACGTCCGTTCAGCTCTTCTGAACTTTTGTGACATTTCAAGCTTGTTATGTCATTTTCAACAGTTTACATTAGTTTCTTAACAGAAGCTGCTATTCACACTTCTCCATGCAGGAAGCGTGCGTTTTGGCCTCTTCTGAACTTTTTGTGACGTTTCAAGCTTGTTACTGTCATTTCAACAGTTTTACATTAGTTTCTTAACAGAAGCTGCTATTCACACATATCTCCATGCAGGAAGCGTGCGTTTCGGCCTCTTCTGAGCTTTTGTGACGTTTCAAGCTTGTTACTGTCATTTCAACAGTTTTACATTAGTTTCTTAACAGAAGCTTCTATTCACACAAATCTCCATGCAGGAAACGTGCGTTTGTCTTCTGAGCTTTTGTGACGTTTCAAGCTTGTTACTGTCATTTCAACAGTTTTACATTAGTTTCTTAACAGAAGCTGCTATTCACACATCTCCATGCAGGAAACGTGCGTTTGCCCTCTTCTGAACTTTTTTGTGACGTTTCAAGCTTGTTGCTGTCATTTCAACAGTTTACATTAGTTTCTTAACAGTTGCTGCACCACACATATCTCCATGCAGGAAACGTGCGTTTGGCCTCTTCTGAGCTTTTTGTGATGTTTCAAGTTAGCATCATTTCAACAACGTGGTTCTTAACAGTTGCTGCAATTCCACACAACTCCATGCAAAGCGTGCGTTTGGCTTCTTCACCAGGCTTTTTGTATTCGTTAAACCCTCTTCTGTCATTTCAAGCAGTTTTCCATTACATTTCTTAACAGAAGCTGCTATTCACACATCTCCATGCAGGAAACGTGCGTTTGACCTCTTCTGA